>JAOTQE010057355.1:0-19484 GCA_025631205.1 Nesometra sesokonis
TTTGATATGAGCAAGTTAATTTAAAAATTAATGTTGATTATTTTTTGATCATTTTCAAGTGACAATACATCTTTAAACAAATTTGACTGTGATTATTACATGGCCATGTCTATAAATAAGGTGCCATAATAATTAACAATTAATTTGAATATACTAGTAGCATCATTTATAGCACTCGGTTTTTAAAATTGCTGTCGGTCATTAGTTAAAAAAAGCTGCCCTCACCTGATCCTGCACTTCCTTGTACGATTATTACCCTCGAAGTGGGGAGAGGGTATTGCAATAAGCTGCGTCTGTCTGTCTGTCTGGGTGTGTGGATTCTAATCTATATGATTTTGTGTCTACTGCCCTCTCTTAAGATTAACATCAAAAGTAACCCCTTTTTCTGTCAATCGTTGTGAAAATCGTTAATTTTCAAAATGAATGATCAAAAACACTGTTTGAAATTGCTGTCTTTGGGATTTACGATCGACAGGAAAACAGGATTTATTTAAAGTATTTTTTCAATGCCATTTTGGATTCAACTTAAACAAATTTGACTCTAATTATTACATGGACATGGCTATAAATAAGGTGCCATAATAATTAACAATTAATTTGAACTAGTAGCATATCATTTATAGGGGTTTTTTAAATTGCTGATTGTCGGTCACTAGTAAAAAAAAACCTGCCATCATCCGATCTTGCACTTCCTTGTATGATTATTACCCTCGCCCTACTGAAGTGGGGAGAGGGTATTGCAATGAGCTGCGTCTGTATTTCTGGGTGTCTGTGTGTGTGTGTGTCTGTATGCATCCATATCTCAAAAACTATTTGGCCGATTTACTTCACATCTTCAAACAATATCAGAACCAACTGTGTCTAGGCCCTCCTGAGGTTTGGTGCTGGTCCACCTTACCAAATGAATTCTGGATTCTAATCTATATGATTTTGTGTCTACTGCCCTCTCTTAAGTGATAAAAAATACAGTAGGCTAGATACTAAATAGGCCTGATAGTTACTGATATACTCAGGTCCTATCTGTTAGCTATTGCCATTAAAATTCCAAACATAACCTTTCTTGACCCTGAATAGAGTGTGTATATAGTATGTTTATTCTGTGTGCCTGATACCTCCCTATCACAGTGAAAATAGGAAAAGAGTGAAAATTATGGCTTTAGGCTGTTCACAAATGAACACACAAACTAACAAACACAAGAGGGCAAAACCTCCTTCAAAACATAGGTAAGGGTGTAATCATTTACGATTACTTTGTCTTGGTAATTATTGCACTGTGCCATATCATTATTAAAAAATGCATTGTAACTGTATTTATTAGGAACAATTATTTAGGTGTTGCAAGTATCAGTATAGTGTTACCCCTCTCACGGTTTTGTCATATTTATAATTATCAAATGACCTCTAACAGTATTAGTCATTTCAAGTTTTTAAATGGTAGGCCTAACTATCTATCAAATATTCACTTCCCCATCAATTTGTAATGCATTTCATCTTTTAACATTGTAGTTTGTTTCATTTAACCTACTGAGAAACTCTTCAGAAATATCATAAGATAATATACTTGATTTATGAAAGTTCATAACTGAACCTGTTCTAATATTAAACAAATAATACCAAATCTCCTATATTTTTAGACTGTATTCATAAAATATTGCTACTAAATTTTAATCTGAAAAGTTAGATTGACTGATACAGATTTCTCAATTATTTTAAAATTTGATCAATTAAATTTTCATTGTTTAACCCTCTATTTCAAACAAAAATTACAACCTAGTTCAAGTCAATGAGGATTCTAGGTAGCAATGATTTTTTTGCAACTGACAATTTTATTTAAAACTGAATGTTTTTTAGGGTCCCAAAATCACAAAAAAATATGGTAAGGGATTGATGCATAAAGCACTCTCTATACAGAACTATCAGGAAAATTAGCAACATGGGCAATATGAATAGTGATCGGTTTCGAGTTGAATGAGAGATACTGACCTTTGACCTTTTCCAAATTTACATATTTGAAATCTGTGTCTACTTGGGTAGCTGAGATTGTCACCAAAAACTGAAATAAAATTATGTTCTCAGGCGCGGATTTAAGGGGGGGGGGGGCTTAACAGGTGAAAGCTCCCCTAAAATTGACCTGATATTTTCTTTTTATTTAAATAACGGTAACGTACTAGTAAAAATAGATGTACAGTGGCTGCAGTGGGGACCCCTTGAGGATAAATAAATGAAGGTTTTTGGGGTTTTTTTTTTTTGTCAAAATGAAATCAGGATTTAAGCTCGCCCTAAATGTCAATCCTAGATCCGCCCCTGGTTCTAGAAGCATTACGAACACATATTTTCTTTGAAGCAGGAAACGGCGATCAAGTCTCTGAAATAACATGCACTACGCGGCAAAATAAAATTTAATTTTGTTGTCCTTGTAAGTAACTAATCACTTAAAAGGTTTAAAACATGAATTATAATTACGAACATTGAGACAATATTGTATATTAATTAAACTTTTAAAGAATTTATACAAATTACATACCATTCAAACAAAAAAAATCTGTAAAAAATCATCTATCCCATCAATTTAGAGAAGTACACTTGTTTTTAACAGGATCCTTCTTTTCTAGAAACGTCTCTTTTTTCAAATTTAACTGCACTTGGTAGACAGATAAATTTTAAGGTGTTTTAATATCAAAGATTAAGTGCAACTATTTTATACATTATATCTTGCTTCTTGCTATGCTTCATTTCATGTAGGTTTAATAAACTTTTACCATGATATATGGAATATAATATTGTCATAGCATTTTATTTTAGCTATGTTAGATCTCTTACACAAATGTTTCATAAATTGTTTCAAAATAAAACTTAAATGATAATATGTAACAGATGTAACTACGTGTGATTGAAACCGGAACATTTCAAGGTCCTGTTACCCCAGCCAATGTTACGTACCAGGATCATGTTGATCAGAAGTGGAAACATTCAAAATAATATTAAAGACTACCATGTGAAACGTGTGACAGATACGTATACGTGACTTGCGCTACCGAAAACTAGGCCGAAATTTAAAACAAATTCAAGTCATGGTTTATCTTGAAAAATAGCAAAGAATAATATCACAGTGGAAAACCTAAAATAATTTTATAAATATCCAAGTTTCATTTATATCATTTCACTCGGACCCCTGCTTGACTATGAATTATTTTAGCCCTTATTAATTTGAACCTGGTTCAAATCTTTAGAGAACAGCTCTCAGATCTGTTACATGTAAATATTGGACAAATTGTTCTCAAGATATATTATATTGAGGTTTGTCGAGGGTGGGGGTGGATGGGGGAGGGGAGGGAAATAAACGTGGTCTATCAAGAAAAGGCTGACGCACCATGAAGACATGAGCAACAGTGCTAGTCACATAATAGGTCTCATATTTTTAAATGTGAATATAACTATATCTTATAATCTTTCATGTTATTAACTTATTTTTATGGTAAATTATTACATTTCAAAATGTCTCATTGCAAAAAGCCTCTTCTATAATATATGAATACAAAATCATTTAAACATAAAATGTCCGTAATTTTTGGAGAATTAAAAAAACAACCTATTGTCTATTTTTGAGAAATAAGCAAAATTGTATATTATATATGGGATGTTTAAATCACATCATGGAGAAAACTGCCCAACCTACCACAAAACGCTATAGGCTCCGAACACCTTATGTTCAGATTGAATAGGAGGTCAAATGTACTTTTATCATGAAAAAATAACACCCTCTGACTAGATAGATCTACCATGTTAAATTACTAGGGAGACCTACCAAGAGCCACAGGGAACTACCTTGTAAGGAAGTATATAATTATCCTGTCTGTTGATGTTATCAATGCCTTAAAGTTTATTCTAAATAATGGCTGTATTTTCCTATGTATACTTACAGAGCATTGCTGACCATATCCTTGGTAGTATCCCTTGATATGGTAGTTTTATAGGGTTAACCCTGTTAACCACCTTTATCTACCTTGTCACTACCATTATCTACCATGTTAACAGAGTTATTCTTTTTCAAAGGGTACCTATGGCTAATATACACTATTTCTATTAAAAAGTATGAAAAGTTTAATGCAGAAGATATTCTCATATCATGGCAAACAGCCATTTTAAAACTAGAATAAGAATACTTTTATAATTGCTCTATATTAAGATTGTAGCAAGAGAATTCCTAATTTTAGACTTGAACGTTTAAACTTGGCAAACACACTACACACCTACAACATTTATCTGCTAAATATATAGTATTCTAATTAAAAGAACATTTCACATGTTAAGTAATGTCTTACCATTAATTGAATGTTGACAACAAAATCTCTGGATATCATACAAGGAATTTTATCTCATTCATTAAAATTGCTGACATGAAAAACTTGAATTGATAAAAGTAAATGCTAATCAATTTTGTTGTGGAAATCATAACATTTTTTTATTTATGCAATTATTTGGCAATAAGTTTGATGGACTTAAAAGCTTTAATAGACTAGTACAATAAAATCTGGACATAATTTTAAAGCTTAGATAGTTAATTAATTAAAATAAAACCAACTATTTTTTTTATATTTGTACAATCATCCAACAATAACTAAAAGCACTCACTTAAAATGAAGAACCTAAAATTGAATTAGGAAATATAAATCTATAATCTTACATTCAAACTACTATAAAATATTTAAATTAAAATATTTAAATATTACACTAAGTACACACAACATAAACAAGATATATAATTATTTACATGACACTTCAAACTATGTAAAGAATTATAAAACATATAACATCAGGACATTTTGTAACTAAGTGGTCATACAAACTATATAATTGTGAAATAAAACCATTTTTTACAGAAATTAACATGACATTATGAAACAAGCATTTAGAATACCCCTTCACAATAAAATGTCATCATCATAAACTAACAAGTAGGGGCCTACAAAACCCTCACTCCCCAATTTCCTTCAACCTTGGTATAATAAAGGTCAATGAATTTGACCTCAGGAGTGTAAACTGGATTTATTGTTCCATTATTCATTTTAAACGAATTTACTCTAATTAAATAGAGGTCTTACCTCACTTTCATAATCGACAACTTCTGAAAAGTTGAACTTGCGATTCAAATTTCCCTTCTGAATGTTACAAATAAAGCACGCTTGAAAATCAATCTGGAAAGAAAAATTAATAATAAAGATAATGTAAAAATAACATCACTGTGTATACTAATAGTATAGACTGTGGTTAGTTAAAAATATTTCACTCCATAGACAAGGAATGTATACATTAGAATTGCACTATAGCTTGGTGGTTAGCATGCTTGCCTTTCAATCCTGAGGTCCTGGGTTCAAACCTTGCTGAACGCTAGGTTGGTTCCCATGACTTAACAATGCCAATCCCCAAACCTCATAATGAGAATTGGTTTAGAAAGCATGCCGTAGATCTCATCCTGTAAGTGGTGAGTAAAACTTGCTGTTGGATGCGACATGAAATAAACAAAAAAAATTAAAACCCTTAATCATGTATCACCGAGGTTGTTATTCAATTCTATTCACTATTCTATTTTTGAAAAGAAAAATTTTCCACAGAATGAAAAAATACAAATATAAATTTGGTAATAATACGTAATAAAAATACACAAGAAATCCGCTTTCTCAAAAAACTGTTCCATCTTGCAAATAGCTGGGGACTTTTAGATCTTTACTAAAAATCATAGATACCAACACGTTGGTGATGGCAGAGAACCTGCACATAAAACCGTTATTATGAGATCGACCACAGCAAACTTAAAAAATTCAGTTCAGTATTTTGAGTTCACTACAAGCATTCTGTTGTTGGTTTCAGATAGTTAAATGGCCTAATAATTATCGATATGCATTTATGTTTGCATTATAAATAAACCAAAAGAAAATAGAATTTTCATATTAAATCTTGTCCAAGTAAGGTAAAAATGTAGTAGATCATTTATTTAACATGTACCAAATTTACAAAATCATCCTCATCATTAATAATTACCAAATAGTAAGACTTTGTTTCTTGTTAAGATTTTCTACAACGTACATATCTCACATGTTGGAGAAGATGACACAGTTACAGAACACGACACACGGAAGTTCGATGAGGTCAAGCAGTAGCCAATAGAAATACAAATCTCATCCTACCATTTTGGTTTTCATTATGTTCTTACAATAACAGGAAAGATACCGTCGAGTGCTTATCAATAATATAACCATTCTTTCGTGATTTAATCAAATCACCTGTTTAATCTTAGACTTTGTAAATGCGTGTTGAAACAAATTTTCTTGAGGGACGAGGAAACTTACAAATCGCAAATCTGTTTCAAATAAAGTTTTTGTTGAAGTTATTGAAGCTAAGGGATTGTGTTTAAAGGATGGTTGTCTAATGGCAAATGCTCAGACTAAATTTCACTTATGGGAGTTTTGTGATAAATTAATTCCCTCCTCTGAAGAAAAAGGAGAATTCAATTTGAACATAACTTTATAAGTTTTGTACAACAAACTGGTAATACAAATTAGGTGAAAGGTTATTTAAATATCTTTGCTTGGAAAAAATAAGTTGCAGTGTATACATAGATATAATTATTAGAAATTCATCCTAAAATACAAAAAACTAATTTGTGTTGGATTAATTGTTATCTATAATAAGTTGTAAATATAATAAGTTCAAGGAAAGCTATTAGATTCATAATGTACCGTGCACTGAGGAATCTTGAAGGACAAGTAGCTTTAAGTCCTCTGCTCTCTAGACCAATTTTCATCAGGAAAAATGAACCATTAACATCAATACAGAGTTAATTAATAATCAAGAATGGAACAGAAACGGAGCCTGAACCTTTTGAAAAATAATCAACAGAGAAAATAGTCATTCAGAGCTACAAACTTCCAGATACCCATGGATTATCAAAAGCCCCTTTCACACATAAAAGTACTGCAAGTTATTATTACCATAACCATGCCAGCGTTATTGCCAGTCTAAACTCTTTCACATAGAGGGTTAAATTCCGGTAATACAACGGTTTCCTGTGTGAAAGGTCCGACCGAAAGGCATAAAATTATCAGTCTTAATAATATAGGTTCGCAAATTTGATCTTTGTTCAGTTGAGTTTACTGCGAGCAGGCATTACACTGCCGAACCTTTCATACACATCCGGCCTTAGGCAGTGACGGTAATATAATGGTATAATGTCTAGGGTCTGAGGTGGTCTAACGAATGCTGGCACTGTGCCGGCATTGAAAGAAAAGTGCCCTTTCACACTAAAGCCAGCATTCACAAATTACCGCAATATTCCCAGTTTACAGTTCTGTGTGAAAGGGGTTATTCAGAGCTACAACAAACCTCCAAGATATCTATGGATTATCAAAGTTTTATGGAGTCTTTAGGAATGGCTCAACCTTGGCCGTTCTCCTGCAATACCAAAGTTTAGTTGAAATTTGTATTTATAAGAATTTTCACCCGGGTTTAATGAAATTTTTCTAGAGTATACAACATTTTTATTTAAATTTCTAGTTTAGTAAATATACTGTGTGAATTATAAAAGCATAAGGGAAAATCTACTCTTTAATTCTTTAATAATATCAAAATATGAGACATTAAAAGTAACAGTATTTTTTTATAATTATTATTAATAATCAAATTTATCTATAATACTTTGTGCCAATAAGTCTCCCTAAAAGAATTATAGCCTTGTAAGACTATTCTTACTTGTCCATGAAATACAGTTAAACGAAGATGACAAAATATTGATGGCCCTGAACCATAAAATATATATATATTTCTTATCAGTGACCTAACTTTATTGGAAATGAAAAATAGGAAGAAACATATTTGCGGATGACATTTAAATTGTTTTGACAAATATTCAATAACAATTTAATAAATCAAAACTGTTTCATTGTAGTTTACAATTTATAAGTATATACTCATCCCAAAAAAACTTTTTAAAAGACTTGTTCTCTTGAATAAGATCTGTCATATATCATTGATAATTTAATTGAATAATTTTAATATAAAAAAAGAGTAAAATTGGTTTTAAGTACTTGAAATAAATTTCATTACGGGTGGTAATTTGGCAAGAGAATTGTAAATTTGAATTCATAGAGTCGGCATAAAAGTTATCGAAATAAATAAGCCAGTGCAAGCCAGCGATAACGAGAAGGATTAGTGTTGACAAACTTTTATCGCTAGGGTATACAGCAGAGAAAGGTCAGGTAGAAGTATTTGCCATTGTTAATTGTCCTCGATATTGTATAATAAATGTATTGTTAGTTGAGTTCCACTGTGTTCTTCAATTGGGAGTTGACCAGAAGTTGTTAATAACCAGACATTGATGCCACACCCTTCTTATAAGTATACTGAAAAACTTTAAAAAGGCTAGTGAGGTTAATCTAAAAAAGAAAAATTTTGTCATGTCATAAGAGGCACACATGCCAAATATCAAGACCCTACCTCTGATGAGGCAATGGGTATGGTGAAGGCTAGGATGAAACACTATTACCCAGTGATCTTCACTCACGGGGAATAAAACACCAATTTGAGCAGGAGATGTAAAGGTTTGCCATGACTAGCCTCATTTCAATTAGCTCAGTCAGTCTGTCTGTAGGTCTACAGTACTACTCAATTATTTCAAAACTATTGGGCTGATTTTCTTCAAATTTTTAGATGGTGTCTAACCACAGTCGCTCAGTCATCTGGTTTTGTGCTCATTTTGATTCCAACTCAAATTTTAACATTCAAATTTAATTCTTAACATAAGCATTGTAAAAAAAAATTCAACTAAAAACAAAAATTACAGATTGTTAATTAAAGAAAAACACCAATCTGTCAGGAAAAATAAATTTGACTTCGGCAAAGCCATAGTTTAATTTTTTACCCTCGCCCTATTGAAGTGAGGAGAGGGTATTGCAATGAGCTCTGTGTGTCTGTCTTTCTGTCTATGTGTGTGTCTGACTACATCCATATCTAAAAAACTATGGGGCCGATTTAATTAAAATTTTCAAATAATGTCAAAACCAACCGTATCTAGGTCCTCTAGAGGTTTGGCACTGATCCGCCTTACCACATAAATTCTGGATTTTAATCTATTTGATTTTGTGTCTACTGCCCTCTCTTTTTAGTGACAAAAACCAGAGACAATACAGGTCTGACAGTTACTGATAAACTTTGGTCCTATTAGCTGCTGTCATTAAAATTCCAAAGCATAATCTTTCTTGACCCTGAGAAGAGTATGTAGAATTTTTTTTTCTTGTGTCCCTGATCATTAGAAGATAGCACAGTGAAAGTAGCAATAGGGTACTGCAATGAGCTCTGTATGTATTTCTCTCTGTCGGTCTGTCTTTTATCTGATGTCTATTTTTTCTGGTTGCATCTGTAACTAAAACAATATTGTGCCGATTCCTTCAAACTTTCAGAAAGAAGGAAAACTATGGCTTTAGGCTGTTCACACGCAAATGAACACATAAACAAACAAACACACAAACAGGGAAAAAATGTAATCCCCACCCCCAAAACATAGGCAGGGGTGCAATCATTTACGATTGCTTTGTCTTGTTTTAATTGTTTTTTCTTTTATAAAAAAATTCCTTTATGAAATAAATAAAACATTCTGTTGAATGTGTAAACAGTCTAAAATAATGTGACTTAGGAACCACACATAAGTTTAACAATAAAAGAATACATTACAGGCCAGCTGACACTCTTCAATAAATATAATGTTATTTGATGGCAGAACATTTCATTTGGTGCCCGGACATAACTTTATAATCAAATTATTTAAAATGTGCAAAAGTTCATATACTACATCATCACTGGATAAGAGCAATCTGAAATTTAGATTTCATTTTTTTAATAAAAGGGGCCATATCAGAAAATAATGAATGGATATAGTAATTTTGTAAGCTCAACCAACCCATAATTTAAGACTCAAGTCGGTGGCCGTTTGTTTTATTTTAATGTTTATGATTTCCATTTTTTTGGCTAAAAACAGTCAAGAAAATTGTAAGAAATATATGAAATTATATCAGAAATGTCAGAATACTGAAAGTTATCTCAAAAGAAGGTTGGATTATTGAAAATACCTTATTATGCCAACAAAAAAAAAGAAGAAATTCCGACAGACTAACCCAAATTTAATGCTACTAATCAATGATTAGTATATGTTCAAAATACTTGAAAGTTCCTCTAATGTAATAAAGTATAATACATACGCCAAGCAATACTTCACGCCATCATGACAAGATTAATTATTTCAACCTAAAGTATGTCATCATCAGGAATTCATTGTGACAGGGTTTAATATTTCAATATAAATTATGTCATCCCCAGGAATACCTGATGATGACAATTATGTTGAAATATTGAATCCTGTTACGATGGCTTGTATGTTATTGCTTGGAGTATGTATTATACCTTCAATATACTCTTATATTTTAAACATTTAATATACCATCCAGGGTAGGTTATAGTTATTGTCCATGACCCTTATAAGTTCTATTGTGTTCAGAAATATTTTAATCAAATGATTATAATATGTACAATGTTGCATACTGTTATCTATCTATATAATTAATACTGAAAGCTTGATTCTACATGGAATAGTTATCTTTACAAATAATTAAATTAAAAGTAATTGAAAAGGAAATACAGATTCCAACCCTTTTATTAAGGTAATCAGAAATACTGACTGGGTTCCAAATGAAAGAAAGAATTGAAATAATCTTTCCTACGTCATAAAAGGAAATACATGGTTTATTCAGTCACCACTCAACTCAAATATAAATAGCAAACTTTGTACGAACCTGAAGGATCCTCCTCTGGCATGGCCTGTGGCGGTAATATTTATAGATTCCAAAGTTGTAGACCTTTTTCGTTGCGAACGCGCTGTTTGCCTCTGCAATATCGTGGGCTTCCTTCTCAGCTGTTGCAATGATTCCTAAGATTCTTGAATAATGCATCGCATCGTCGATCGTAATACGTCCACTCTACAGAAGAAACACATTCAAAAATTATATTAAAGTTTCTTAGATGAAATTCTGATTAACATCAATGGGTTCAGTTACTACACTGGAAGTGGAGGAAGACTTTCTTCCCGAGCTTTAGGCGTCAAATGGCAGCCATATTTTATTTTAATACAATCATCCATCTCCGCAATCTGCAACAGATTTCCGATATAATAATAGAAATCAGATCGACAAAGTAATTATAAAATAATAACTCATTCAAATTTTACGCCAACTAGAAGGTCATTTTCATTAATCAATTTGAAATAAACAAGAAAAGTTTGTAAAATAATTAGAACGTTAGTAATGATGATTTCAACTTGAACTAAAATAGAATCTAATATATAACATCCTATACTATGGAAATCATTTCATTTCATAAGAAATATTAATCAAAAACTTAAAATAATTAAAAGTATGATTCATAAGCATGTGTTTTAATATCACCAGAATGAAACATATTTTATTTTCTTTAAGCTAAAGTCCAGTTACCACAAAGTATTAAAATGATTTGTTTCAGGAAATTTAATATAACTATTATATGGTATATTTATGACTGGTGATTTGTTGTACACTGAAAGTTACCAGAAGTTTCTGGTTTAAAATTACTCTGTATGTAAAGGAATCTTTGAAATTACAAGTAAAATCATTACCCTATTTTTAAAGAAATGTAGGGTAATTTTGAATTAACTGCCTCACTGGCTTATCACATTAAATGTTTATAAATAATAATAATAATAATATGTGACATTTATATAGCGCTTATTGCCAAGGCCTCTGAGCGCTTCACAATTATTACCCCCAGTCATTGGAACAAACACCTATGGAACACAATCCATTCCATAATGTTGCAGCCGTAATCAGCGCATATGGCATTTGTACCTCCCAGGTACCCACTTATGCTCCTGCCTAGGAACACAAACAACTGACTGAGTCTTGAACCACCGACCTCGTGACTGGAAGCCCGAAACGCCACCGCTGCGCCAACTGCTTCCATAAAGGCTTGGAATATACTGTACAGCTAAGCAATCAAGTGGAAACTAATCCAATTATCCATTGTGATAAGAGTAGACTTGACAAAACTTTCTAATGGAGATATACACCTAATGATTGTGTTTTTAAAGTTGGACACAAATTTTAATTTTTTTAAATTTCATGTTCAAAAGACATTTATTTTCTTTCAAAGCATCTTATATGTACAATGAGTAAGGTAAAAAAAAAAGCAATGAAGGAAGGTAACATTTCGTTAAGACGACAGTCTTGTGTTGGGCATGCCTGAAGTCATTACAATATAAAACACAATATAAAAGCAGAAAAGAAAAACAATACAATGATAAACTGCAATATGTATCCATGTCACAAAACAGTAAGTTTTTTCAGCGCTTGAGAGGATGGGAAATATGCCATGTTTCTTTAAAACAAATTAAAACTAGTGAAATATTCTAGAATGGTAGAAAGTATTTTAAACAGCAAGAGGATGAATGTGTAACATCTGGTCCACAGCGTCTTGAGACTATAAGGAGCTATATAAATCAAACTACATTACATTACATCAGATATTGTATGTCAAAAATATTATTTAAATGACATACAAAAACTACAAAACTAAAAAAATCAAATATATGATACATAATTTTAAAGTGATCAATTATATAATTACTTCAAATGTACTCTAAGAAGTTCACTTCAAAATACTGCTTGGTACAGTAAAGCAGTACGAAACCTATCAAATAAACATTCTACTGACATACACAATGTTCGTATATATATTTGAGGCATGTCACGACAAAACCACCAAGTTGTAGAAAAATTGAAAATTGATTTTTTGTTATAGCCAAGTTAAAACTTTCTTAAACTTTAAAATGATGGGTCAGTTATCAAAATCAGACATCTATAACTGAAGTTACTGAATGAAATATACAAAAAAATCCTTTGTATTTGTTGATATTTCCTCCTTTTATTTGCTTATTTCTCAATAACTTCCTGTGCAACTACGTAATGGTTTTGCCATGACGAGCCTCATTTTATTCCAAGAGGACACTGACTTTTGACCTATCTTATACTTTCTTTGTAGAAAGGCGGCAACTGGATTTGAATTACTTAATAATCAAATAACCAAATACTATAACAATTTTAAAGCTTACAAATTACCTACATATGCTGTATGTTTAACTAACCTTACATTTCTTGCTTTCTTCTTTAGGATCTTAAAATTTTTCGTCTAGTAAGTTCCACTATCAAATTCCTACTCGTACAATGCTACTACTATTTATCAATGTTTCGTTCGCTATCGCCAGTTTGTGAAAGGTCATAGAACTTGTTCCCAAAATATAACAGATAAATGAAAGAGATATATCTTATGAATATTCAAATCTTTGTCACTTGCACTTCTTATGAGGGTTTTGGTTTCATAGGGAAAGAATCAATATTGATCTAATAAACATTTTTAGATAACATTTTGGGAAATCATACAAAGGAGATGTGAAATTTCACTACAACATTTTGAAAAAGCAGTAGAATATGTCTGTACTCCCGACAGCTATGGGATTACTTTATATAAACTAAGATTATAATCTGTAGTTAATAGTTATATGTTTGATTATGAACAATCAGATATCCGTATGCAATGGTACCTAGACTCGCTATCAAATCATTCTATCTTTTATAAAATCCATCGTTTCCTATTGAATTTTGGAAATCATTTTGTACCATTGAACGATCCAAACAAAATAGAATGTCCTTTAAAGTTACATACTGTAATTAGTGAAAAAAGAGAAATATGTCTTTGTTACTCCCGAAAGGACAAAATGATACAACTCCGTAACTCTGGATTTAATTTATATATTGAAATTAAGAATGGTTATCTCATACTTTCACTTTTAAATAGTTAATCTGCTCTACAATGACATGGTACTCTTTTTGAAACACTTTAATTACTATTCAAGACATTTCATATGGATATTTTTATTTTATTTTAACCCTTTCAAGTCGTAGGGCGTCTCTCTGATGGCATAAAAAATCCTATGTTTTTGCGTAGGGCGTCTCTCCGGCACCATGAATAATAATCCTTAAAAATCGTTTTGGAGATATGCTGCCCTCAATTAAAACATTTGTATTGATGTCACATTATTCGTCTGATATTCCCAATTGATCAAATTGTTTTCAAAATTGATGCGCCCAGTTTCGAAGGTCCTTTTTGTCTGACGGACGGTGTTTTCTGGACGAAGTAGATATTGTTTGCCCACCTAGAGAAAACTGGTAGTGTTATGGTGACTTTTCATTCTATATATGACAAGCTAACATTTATTAGGGAACAAAATAAAAAAAATATTGTTAAATTTGATCAATAAGTATTCGGCCTAGGCCCATTTTGGTGTGATCCCTTGGCGGCCATATTTGTCACGTGACCTTGAAATGAGGTCAAAGGTCAATTTTTTTTTCTTAATAATTTGGAAGCAAATTTGATATCCTATCACTTTCTGGATATTTGTTTAAATTTTATGCATAAACTTGGGCGTTTTACCCTTTTAAGTATTGGGTAAATACCTTCAGGCCAGTGGGAGGGTAGTGTGTCAGACAGGAAATGGTTAAGGTGGAAAAAGAATCAAGATTTAAGATTCAAGAAATTGTATTTGTCTTCATTAAATATACCATTACAAAGAAATTCTGGCTATAGGTTTTCGAGTATAAACTAATGAAATTATGAAATATTAAAAAAAATGTAAAAGACCATAGAAATAAGACTTAAGTACAGTACAAAAATGACAACATTATTGCGTAAAACATTCAAATGGAACTGATTATAAAGGGGTTAAAATTATTTAAAAGTGATTACATTTAAAATTAAATTGTCTTCTGAGACTTCTATTAAAAATATGAATGGAATTGGCACAAGAGTTTCCATAAAAACAAAAATATAAACATATCAAAGTAAAATAACAAATTTGCCTTCAGTAAATGTTGGCGAAAAATCGATTAAATTACTAAAATTTGGTTGATTTAGCCAAATGACTAAAATAAAAATAAATTTAAAAATGAACCCATATACAGTAAAATAGTGATACAATGTCTGATATTTTTTTCAAATACTAAACAAAAAATTCATCAATATGATTTTCAATTGGTTACTACTTCAATGTGCCTAGCTGAAAGGAAACAGAAGAGACTAAAATGTCAGACATTGATTATGAGGAAGTAAACGACAGAAGTTTAGAATCAAAGGCAGGGTGGGTTGCATGTTTATGTCAACCTAAACTTAAACCACTTTTTATAATGTTTTACTTGTTGTTATTTGAGGTAGGGTGGAAGTAACATTTTTCACTGAAGATGACCAGTGATGTAATAATGTTGGTTGGACGTCGGTGGTGCTATGTAGTAAACAATATAATTATTTTATATACTAATTTGAAGTTAAGTTTACTTAAGAGGGATTGCGCCTTTGTACAAACTTTCGTGTTTTCTCGAGATTCTTTTTCATTGATTTATTATTTTTCCACTACATGGTACTTGTTTTGATGTTTTGATGAATATCTTTGTATTTGGATTTTGTATGTATTTGTATGTAGTCTTTTTTTGGAGTCTTCCATCCACCCACCCACCATTTTTTAAGTTTCACACCAAGACATTCATGGCCTTCCCTTTGAAAAAAACCCTCTGACTAGGTAGATCTACCAGGTTAAATTACTAGGGAGATCTACCAAGAACCACAGGAAACTACCTAGTAAGATAGTTTATAATTACCCTGTCTGTTGATGTTATTAATGCCTTAAGGTTTATTCTAAAAGCTATATTTTCCTACATATACTTGTTGAGCATTGCTGCCCATATCCTAGGTAGTATCCTTGATGTGGTAGTTTTATAGGGTTAATTCTGTTAACAACCTTTATCTATCTTGTCACTACAATTATCTAACATGTTAAATGTTCTTTTTTTTAAATGGTTTCCTTTTTCTTTTTTTTAAATATCACAAGTAAATGTTAAGTAATCAATGTTGCTTCTTTGTGTGAATCCTTGTAATGTTTTAAATGAGATATACATAAATCTAATTAAAACTAATGTTGAATTGACATTTAGGCAAAGACAATCATTTCCGTTTTACGAGCCTTAACTTTAAATTGAAGCAATAAATAATTAAATTCCATAATTTCTTGTTAATGTTTATCCTTGCATATTTTGTCATTTGGCATAAAGCCTACATTCCTCGCCTTAGTATTTCAATTTCTCTTCATATTATTAGTTGTGAAAAGTTTAATTTTACACAAAATATGCCAATCAATGACTGTACAAAAAACAATAATTCTAAATTATAAACAACACATGCTGACATCTTCAAAATCACAAAAACATTTTTTTTTTATCTCATCACATAGTGAATTTTGTCATAGCTGCATGAAAACAAATTATTAAATATGACAATTTATCTTGATACATCATGCTATCTTGAGTTTTAAGTGTTAATCCTATTAAATTAGTGCTTTCATTTTTTAAGCTTAATAATTCCTGACAGTTTTTTGCCGTTAATGTATGCAAAATCAACTTATGAAACTTATTGCATAATTAATATAGAATTATAATTACAAAAGGTCTTTATGTTTAAATGAATTTCACACAAGTATAAACTGTACTTGAAGTTCACTTCAATCATAATGAATGCCTAGTAATTATTCCATATAAACATTTAATTTAATAGCTAATTTCTCAACTTATGTGACAATGGATTCAGCTTATGTTATCATTTAGATCAACGTTCCACAGACTTTTTACTCATATTTACTTACTTTCATTCTAAATTCTAAGACTTTTGAATATAGCATAATCTTGCTACTTCAAAATTAAATTCCTGAGGTGACTTTCAGCGGCCTCAAAAAATATCAGCAGCCCTGATTTGGACCAAAGCCAAAGGTCGGTTTGTTTCCCTAAAAATGTTTTGCAGCGCTAAATTGGGCCATGACCGATGGGTGTCACGAATCCTAAGACTACGAAACCTAAGACCCCCTAAGACCTAAAACTACGAAATCTAAGACCCTCCATTATTATTGAAATAATTACCGGCACTAATGCAATTTCGTACCCACCCGTCAAAAATAATCAGAATTGTTTCAAAACTTCATCACAAGTTGCCTACAACATCATACGTCCCCAATAGTTAAAGAATTCAGTATTTTTCCCTTTGTGACTGTTTTAAAGCAATTCTTTACCGATCTACACCGTACGCCTAGGCTAGGCCTGCTTCATCGCTCTCGATGCGAGGTCAGCTTGGGTGTTAATATATGGGGGTTCAGATGTGACACTCAATAAGGTAATAACGAGCTGTTTTTGTTAATATTGTTGAGACCATGTCGTCAAGCGTCTTTTTATTTTATACTACTTGGTGTAACATGTTTTTCGATTTGTAGGTTTAGGGGACACCTTGGGTTATAACTTCAAAATGGATTACTACAATTAGAGTTGGGGATTAGGCCTACTATAGATAAGTTGGTGTTACTCAGAGAGGGTACAGTAACTTATAGAGGTTACTATTAGAAGCTTTACGGTAATTTACAAAAGGTTGATGAACTTTTTTTGATATTATAATTTATGTAAATGAAATTTTATTTCACGTCCATTCAAAAATGAAGACGTTTGTTTCCTTGTTTTTACCATGTTGGGTGTCACGTTTAGACCCCCGTAGTAACATCCAAGCTGGGGAATTCCCAAGCTGACCTCGTATCGAGAGTGATGAAAGCAGGCCTAGCCTAGGCGTACGGTGTAGTTCGGTAATTAATTGTTTAAAAATAGTTACAAATACCGAATTCTTCAACTATTAGGGACGTATGATGTTGTAGGCAACTCGTGATGAAGTTTTGAAACAATTCTGATTATTTTTGATGAGTGGGTACGAAACTAATGGAGGGTCTTAGGTCTTAGGTTTCGTAGTCTTAGGTCTTAGGTTTCGTAGTCTTAGGATTCGTGACACCCCATGACCGAGTATGCAGAGCAGTGGTTTAGATATACAGTAAAATCTTCCAAACTCTGACCAGGGAGGTATTCTCTGACCATACTTCATCAGGCCATCTATTAAGAGTTTTTTTTTCAGATCAGCAGAAAGCACCAGATAAACTATGTCCACATCGATTCAGAATTTGTTTAGTATATTTTTTTTTCTCCAGATTGAAAAACACTCAAATGTATGTATATATATATACTTCTATTGATTTTATATTAAGTTCACTTTCCTGGAAAAATTTAAATGTCAGATGGGATAATCAATTAGCCCTAATGACTTTCAAATGTCTAAAACATTATGCCCAATTTACTTATCATCTAAATTTACTTTTAATATTAAATCCCATTCTAAATGTACACGGAGTCAAGCTCATAATAATCTTATTGGGCCAAAATGAAACAACTGTCAACAAGGCAAAAGAAAATTTCTATACAGATCTACTAAATTATGGAATAACCTACCACATGACTTAAATAAACTTTCATGATTTGTCTATGTTTTCTTTTTAAAATATTTTAAATTTATAATATAATAATATTGACTATACATTGTATATAGTATTGTATATAAAGTTATTTAGTTTAGTATTTTTTTTACTTTTAATGTGATGTAAACTGTATCATTTTGAAAATCAGAACATTTCTGAAAGTTCTTACAGTATAAAGAAAAAATACGTAAAAATAAAATAAAAATAAATGTATGTAGTGCTCGAAGTTAACCAAGGCATGATGCCCTTTTAGTTAGCAGAGTCTTAAAAAAGATCATCATTAATTAAGATCAATTAGGTGTCCTTTATTTCCAGTAATGCATGAGGATACAATTTGTACAAAATGGCGACTGGTGATCTGTTTATATGCTAGTTGTGCCCTTCAAAATCATGGCAATTTGACCTTGTAACTATAAAGCCCGAATCTGATGCCTGTGTATGCTTTTAAAATTAGGGAAGGGGAAAATCTATTTGTAAACTTAAATGACCCCTTAAAACAGTCTACTTGTTTTTCATCAAAATACGTCATTGTACATCCTGTAATTATAAAATACTGGTTCTCATACACAGCCTACATTTATGTCACAAGAAATGTCACATGTCACAAATATCCCATAGTTCATGGAGAGGAACAATGTTAGCTAGTCTGAATTGCAAACATTATAATTATAATTAGGCCAAAAAAAAAATTGTTGTATTGCCCTTTACCGACCGACCGTAAAAATTGCAAAATCACGGTCAGGTTTTTTTTTTTTTTTACTTTGTTTTTAAACTAAATGATAAATAAAACCATAAATAAAACATATTTCTGTGATTGAATATCAAAATATTAAAGCTTCTGTGTTACATTTTTTTACTAAAATAGAAATATAATCAGTTTTTAGTGACTCTGCGTGGCGAGGCCTAGGCCTACGGAGCCTAGCTTCAAAACTAGGCCTGGGATAGATCGGCACCGGTAAAAGGCAGACCTCAA
>JAOTQE010057366.1:0-19478 GCA_025631205.1 Nesometra sesokonis
CCCCTTTGTATTAACCAGGTACTTATCCCCAGACAAAGGGCGGCTATCCCCCTCTTTTGTATTAACCAGGTACTTATCCCCAGACAAAAGGGGCATATCCTCTAACAAAGGGATGCTATCCCAAAGACAATAGGAATTATCTGGTCCGTAAAGTTAAACTACTGGTGGTCAATGGTACTAGCGATTTTGGAAATAGTGAAGAAAAAAAAATTGTCTAAATTCAAAATTATTGCTTTTAAAACGAGTGAATATCTCGAGATAACTAGAAGATGCAGAAGAGTCAAGTGTTTTGGCAAAAAACCATATCAATACGTTTAAAGTAGTAAATTTCACATTTATGCAGAAGACCATGTAACTAGAGAAAGACTATTTAAGAGTGGGCTGGGTAAGATTTGTAAAGTTGCACTAAACATTCACATAAGAGAGTGCTTTAAGAATTGACACCTCCTTTTTAAGGGCTGATTATAATTACTTACTTGATTACTTGATTGTAGAAACGTAAGCTTGCAGCTTATACGTCCATCAAATTTGTTAGGTCAGGTCACATTATGCGACGTACTGGTAACTAAAATACAATGGGTGTTCTCTGTGTGCTTTTGCAAGGGCGGTTTTAAATGAATTGATAGTGACCGAAGAAACTGCTTCATCAGGCAATTTGTTCCATTCGTTAACTGACGGGATGGAAAATGCAAATTTACGAAAATTATGGCTAAAGTATTGCTTGCAAATTTTTAACGAATGCCCCCTAGTCCGTGAAGTGGTATCCATCTCAAAAAAACATTCACCCCGTAGGTCCTCCATATTCTTTAAAATTTTGAAGATTTGAATGAGGTCAGCACGCAGTCTCCTGTAGGCTAATGACGGCAACTTTAACTTATTTTAACATAAGAAAATAATTTCAGTGTGCCAATTTAGGTCGTTGGAAATAATGATGCCGAGGTATTTGACGAGTTCTACAGAGGGAATAAGAATGTCCTAGATTGAAATAGGAATAAGAGGAAGGGTCTGTTAACCAAAGTAGATATGAAAACATTTGGAAGGAGAAAAAAATCAAACCATTATTAAGAGACCAAGATTGAAGAAGTATAGGTAGAAGATCGTCAAGCGGGATTTTCAAAGAAGAAAGTAGAATAAGATCATCAGCAAATAATGAAACGTACAACTAAGAGAATCAACAATATCATTTAAAAAACAAAAGAAGGGCCGAGTTTACTGAAAGAAAGTTTCTCGGGCATAGTGCCGCCTATTAAAGTAAGATAAGATAAGATAACTTTATTAGTCCACCAAAGTGGAAATGCTGCTCGTCTTAAAATACAGTAGGCCTACAACAAATATTGCACAAATATAAAACTGTACAAGATTAAATTATAATACCAAAAAAATTATCTTTTGAACTCGCTGTTGTGTTGGTTGATACCAATATATAAGTTATTTTGGAACCATTTAGATCTGACAATAACAAAAAATACACGTCATCTGCATAAATCACCACCGTTTTGGGGTCCATTTTTACCGTATTTTGCTCACAAAAATTATTTGAATGACTGTATGCGTGAGAATTCTGCTAATTATGCGTGAGCAGTGCCGACACTATGGGGGAGAGGGTTGGTCTACATCCCCCGCACCCGTCCAGGAAGCTTTGCCCTCCCCTCCCCACGGGTAAGTTAAAGTGGATCCGTCCGGGGATAAATAATAAAAAATATTATATTTTACATCATTTATTGGCCTGAATTGGACTGCGATTAAAATGCATTCTATTTCTTTTAAGAGCGACAGTGCCAGTGTCAGAGTATGACGTAATCTGCTTGAGTCGGACCATAGTCAGACCGATTTCAAATGATGTTGTCTTAGAAAGCTGATAAATTAGGTAAAATCCTTAGCAAGGGCGGCGGAACGTTTTTGAATTAGGGGAGACGAAGTTAATTTTTAAATGTTGCTCGGCGCATAGAGTTTGATGAGCAAAAAGAAAAAAAATCGTTGCCTCAGATCGAAGTGGGGTCTTAAAGGCCATAGAGGCCTAACCTTACTCACTACAATCAAGTATAAAGTAGTAAGTACCCTTTGCATTTCAGTCTCAACGTAGCGCCTGTTCTTTGTCCTTCGTGGCAATCACAGTTCATTTCTTCCTACCCGTTTCAAATCCTCCTTTTTACTCTGTCCTTCAACTATATTATGACATTGCTCTTGAACCTTCTGAAATTTCCGTTAAAGTCATAAAACCTTCTCTCATTAACACCCCTTTCACATTTACATCTTATACTGTATATATGCATTGTGTTGTATTTAATGTCTTTTATAGTACTTTTGTTGTAATTTAAATTAGTCACAAACGTACTTTCGTTGGGGTTATTTGGGGAAAGTGTAAACTTCACATTTTTAACATATTTGAATTACGCTGATTTCAAAAATA
This sequence comes from Nesometra sesokonis, assembly GCA_025631205.1. Classification (NCBI taxonomy): domain Eukaryota; kingdom Metazoa; phylum Echinodermata; class Crinoidea; order Comatulida; family Antedonidae; genus Nesometra; species Nesometra sesokonis. Next base: position 2,411 of record JAOTQE010057366.1, read on the forward strand.
AGTGTCAATTTTCTAGATTTTATCTTTGGCGGTCATTTTGGATTTCAAAATGGCCGCCATTTTAAAATTAAAACGTCCTGTAACTTCTGTCATAAAGCATATTATTTTTTTAATGATTTTAGTGTCAAAATGTATTCTTTGATTGTCATTCCATCCAAATCTGACATTTTAAAAATTCTCGGTTAGCGGCCATATTGGATTTGAAAATGGCTGCCATTTTTAGTTAATTTTAGATACAATTATAACATAAAATAGCTTATACTTATTATCTTAAGCAAACCGATCTGGAATTGTCTGTTTTGAATGATAATAATGAGAAGATAAAATTCTAGTAATCATACAGGTGGCTATAGCTCATTAATATGCAAATTATATTCAATATGCAAATTAGTGGCCCCAAATTGTGAGACTTACATATCTCTAGAACCAGTAGTCATAGAGAGTTTTAAATTGTTTGGAAGATACATGTTTATATTTACTGTAATGGAAAATTTTCTTCATAAGTGACCGGAAATACGTCAAATGACCTTTGACCTATACTTTACAAAATTTATATAAAATGCATGGAACCTCCATATCTCTGGAACCAATGGTCATAGAGAGTTGATTTTTGGTTTAAATTGTTTTGAAGAGACATGTTTATATTTGCTGTAATGAAACATTTTCTTCGTAAGTGACCGGAAATCCGTCAAATGACCTTTGACCCCTATTGTACAGAATTTATATAAAGTGCCTGTATTTTTTGTTTGTTAAAGTTACTATAGTGTTTAATTATTTTTTTGTAAATAATTAGAAACTTTTTTCTGTATCCGTACTTTAATTAATAATCCCTGTAAATGAGAACAATACTACTTATTATAGTGGTGATTTTAGTCTCAAAATCACTATAATACGTAGTATAGTGATGATTCTGGTTTCAAATTAGGCATAATCATGTTAGGAACAGAATAGGAAATTCTGAAAGCAGAGGTCAAAGGTCATTTGGTGTATTTCCGGTCACTTATGAAGAAAATGTTTTATTACAGCAAATATAAGCGTGTATTTTCCAAATATTTTAAAACAAAAATCAGCTCTCTATGACCACTTGGTGCAGAGATACGAGGCATTTTAATATGTAAATTATGTATAGTAGGGGTCAAAGATCAGTTGACGCATTTCTGGTCACTTACGAAGAAAATGTTCCATTACAGTGAATATAAACATGCATCCTCCAAACAATTATAAAATCAACTCTCTATGACCATTGGTTCTAGAGATATGGAAGTCCCACCATTTGGAGCTACTAATTTGCATATTGAATATAATTTGCATATTAATGAGGTATAAGCCACTTGTATGATTCCTGGAATTTAATCTTCTCATTATTATCATTCAAAACAGGCAATTCCAGATTGATTTGCAAATAGGTAATAACTGTAAACTATTGTTTGTTATTATGATATCTACTATTAAGTAAAAATGGCAGACATTTTGAAATCCAATATGGCCGCCAACCAAGAATTTTTCAAATGTCAGATTTGGATGGAGTGATATCCAAAGAACACATTTTGACACTAAAATCATGAAAAAAGATGCTTTGTGACCGAAGTTATGGGATGTTTTTGATTAAGAATGGTGGCCATTTTGAAATCCAAAATGGCCGCCAAAGATGAAATCTAGAAAATTGACAACATTTATTTTTGAAATTAGCGTACTTCAAATGTGTTAAAAATGTTGAGTTTACACTTTCTCCAAAAAAACCCCAACGAAGGTATATTTTGTGACATTTTAAACCGGACTAAGTGGGTCCCATAAGCTCAGGCTTCAGTAGCAATAAAAATATTAATCTTGAATCTAAAAAAGGCTGAGCCATAGATACACATCTTATTCGAAATAAATAATAATTAGACAATCTGTGTGTTGCTCTGCATGCTGTCGGTAAAGTAGGTTACCGGTAAAGAGTCTTTAAGCACAAGCGGTAATTTTGAAAAGCATGCTCTATCACTTTCGGGCTGTTCATAAAATTAATTATGTTTGTGTTACATACCATTTATTCAGGGCCGTGCCAGCGTGATGCAGACGAAGCCAGTGGTGGCGCCAGGACTTGCCCGACGGGAGGGGGAATGGTCCCCGAAAGGGGGGGGGGGCAATGAGGGCGGACGTTGTTTACCGGATTGGTTTTGAAGAGCAAATAAAAAAAAATTATTTCGATATTATAGACATCAACATTTTTAGTTAATTTAGTAATTAATATTTAATGTATAAGCCCAAAGAGGCAAAATATTTCAAGTCAACAGGGTTACGGATTCCTGGTGTATAAAAATAATCAGCAAAATCATTATTTTGTCTTTATATTTTCAATGTATGTAAATGTTAGAACATGTGGTAGGCCTATTGATTGTTTTAATACCATACATTACAAGGTAGCATTACGACCAGTGACGTCAGGATTTCCCGAAGGGGGGGGGGACCTTGCCCCACGCGTCTCCCCCCGCTGGCGCCACCATTGAGTACGACACTTACAATAGGGTAGGGCTATCAACTGAAAATGGTCGCTAGTCTTCCATATCACTACCACGTAAAGCAAGTATGTTTCCGGTTATTCTTCTAAAAGTAGTGAGGTTTCGCAAACTTACGAAATACGAAAACGAAAACGAATACGTCACACTCCAATTTTTTAAAGTTCCAAAATGTGTTAAAAAATATATCAGATTTTTTACCTATGAATTGTTGATGATCGTCGTAAAATTCTGACCAACTGTGACAAATATTTAAGATGTTCTATTCAAATGTTACAAGAATGTATGACGTATCCGTTTTTGTATTCGTATTTCGTAAATTTGCGAAACCTCACTATTATCATAGTAAAGCACTTGAATGTCCTGAACAATGTGCAACCAACACAGATACGATCAGGTCATAGAATAAGAAATAGCGTTGTGTCCATGATTTGCCAAATGACTAAAATTTTCATTACAGGAACAACTTAAAATAACATTTTTACACCGGTAGTGGTTGCCGACATAAGACTTCAAAAGTATATGCGGCTATTTGAGAAAATACCTATGGGAATTGTTAGGGTATCTTTTTAATTTTAAAAATTCAAAGGGTGAATCCTGAATCAGAATCGTTATCATTATCAATAATAGGGAAGTTTCAAAGGTTTCAAACATAAGGTTTGAAAATTAGATGCATGCGGCTATTTGAGAAATTCTCTAAAGGAATTTTAGGGCTTCTTTTTAATATTAAAAATTCAAAGGGGCGGGGTGGTAATCCTGAATCAGAATCAGAAGCTAACATTTTCATTACAAGAACAAATTACAGTAACGACAACATTTTTTTCAAAAGTACATGCGGCTATTTGAGTAATTCCCCAAAGGAATTTTAGGGTAAATTAAAAAGACACCCTAAAATTTAAATAACATTTTAACACCGGTAGTGATACCGACGTAAGGTTCAAAAGTACGTGCGGCTATTTGAGTAATTCCCTAAAGGAATGTTAGGGTGTTTTTTTAATTTAAAAATTAAAAGGGGCGGGGTGGGTATTAAATCCTGAATCAAAATCGCCGTATCATTATCAAGAAACGTTTCGCAGCTTCATGAAATACGAAAACGGATATGTGACGTCATAGAATCTTGTCACGTTTGAATTGAATACCTTGAATATCTGTCACAGTTTGTCAGTATTTTACGATCAACAATCCGTAGGTAGAAAAATTAGATTATTAACACATTTAGAAACTTTTACAAATGGAAGTGTGACTCATCCGTTTTCGTAGTTTGTAAATTTGCGAAACCCCACTATTAAATATCACCATAGGGTCCGTTCAACATCGTCGCCATTATTATAATCATAATCGTCATCATTATAATCATGATCGTCGTCATTATCGCAAAAATCATCAACACCACCACCAACAACAACATCATAATAATCCAAACCTTGAATAATCAGTCATTATCATAATTACAGTTGCCGTCCGATAATCATATAATCGCCATTGTTGCATTTGCAAACACAAGGAGTCACGACTCTCAATGACCTAAATAAATAACAACAATAACAATACCAATAACAACAACAATAACAACAACAACAAAAACAACAACCACCACCAATCACCAACAACAACAACCACCACCACCACCACCACCACCAACAACAACAACAACAATAACAAAAACAACAAAAACAACAACAACAACAATACCTGTAATAATAATCAGGTTTTTATAGAGGCTAATAGTAGCTCTTTTTATAGCGCTATATACAATAGAAGTCTCAGAGCGCTAGCTAACTGTGCCACTATATCTATCCAAAAAGATGGCACTTCAGACTTTATTTGAAGGCATCAAACAAAGAAATAAACTTGCCTAAGTCGAATAATCTCTTGATCAAATTGGTGAGGGAACAGTAAAGTTAATTTTTCATGCTACTACAGTATAGTTTAACGTTTAATAGTTTTATGTTTTCCATTAATTAATAATACCCAAGTCCTACTGAAAAAGAAAACATTAAAAATATCACTTAATAAGTGATTTTTAAGAGTTATTTCTTTTTCAATGCTACTTGGATTCGACCGAAGCCAAGTTTGACAGAAAAATATCTGAAGTGAACACATGCACCAGGTGGGGTCTATTTTTAAATGCAACAAAAAATAGCAAACGAGAAACCACATTAACAATAGACTGTCATGTTTCAAGAACTTTAATGGTCTACAATTAAATAATACAACATTTGTTTTATTTCATGTTACTACAGCATATGACATTCGAGTACATTGGCGAAGTGTCGTCACAAAAGGAGTCCGTATACTGGAGCCTTTTGCACGCCAGGTCATTTTGAGATATTCACAAAAAATAGGTAGAAAGTAAATTTTGTAGTAATGAGATTGTTGTTGTTTTGTAAAATTTAGTACTTTTTTTGACCTACATTTTGTAAAGGCTATTTTTCATAAGATACCGTAGGAAGTTAAAAATTGCTTATCTTTAAAGTCGATTTTCTGCAATCATGGGATTAATTTTCAAATTTATATTTCTCTGGTTATAAAACCACGAACCTAATTAAAAAAACAACTGAAAGCTCATAATGTTATTTTGAGATATTCACAAAAATAGGTAGAAAGTAAATTTTATAAAAACGATATTTTTGTTGTTTTGTAAAATTTAGTACTTAAATTTCATAATTATAAACATCCTGTTTCATGTTTTCGAACTATATTTCGTAAAGACTATTTTTCATGAGACGGGATGTTAAAAAAATTTTATCTTTAAAGTCGAGTTTCTTCAAAGTTTCTTTTCATGGGAGTAATTTTAAAAATTATATTTCTCTGGTTATAAAACATATGAACCTAATACACAAACCAATTCAAAGCTTATAATGTATTCTCAATTTCGAGTTTTTGTCCAAGAAGACTCATTTTGTGATGACACCTCTAATTTTAAACTTATTATTTGTATCAATTTAAGAGTCAACTAAAACACCTATTTATACGTTCGTCTCTGATACATATACATTATCATTAGTATATATTGGCTTGCTATTTAAAAACCGAATGTCTCCACTACTTGTGATAGTGCATAACTTATACATCATCATTAGTATATTTTGGCTTGCTATTTAAAAATGTCTACACTATATGCTGTAGAACATTACTTACTTGAGTATAAGCCCACTCTTGGTTACATCTAAACAATAAGCCCACCTCAAAGCAAATTGCGATTACATGTTCAAAGTTATTTGGTTTGAACTACAGTAGGTTATATGTTGACGTCATACACTGACTGGGATTATGTTCACCTACACACTGACTGGGATCCCAAGTTCAAAGTTAATGGGCTTATATTAGGGTATATGCCAATATTATATTAGAGAGAGACTTTATTCAAATAATTAATCAATCAATCAATCAATCAATCAATCAGTCAGTCAGTCAGTCAGTCGGTCAGTCAGTCGGTCAGTCAGTCAATCAATCAATCAATCAATCAATCAATCAATCAATCATTAACAAAATAGTAATGTATGTACAATGATTCATCGTATACGTTTAGGAATGTGCCTAATAATAATTCAAATAACAATGTTAACAAATATATGTACATTAATTATTACTAAATAATACTAGGCCTAATTTGAATAAAATTAACAATGTATGTATAGCAATCATTAGTTGTACATCCCCATTAGCAAGTTTTGTCAAGTCTTATCACAATGGAGAATTGGATTAACTTCCACCTGATCACTTATCTATTCCTATCCTTTATATACATTTAATGTGATAAGACAGTGAAGTGGTTAATTCAAAATTACCCTACATTTCTTTGAAAATGTAGGGTAACATGATTAAACTCTGTAATGGGAATGTACACATAATGATCAATTAATTAATTAATTAATAATAATAATAATAATAATAATTCGTGTAACAACAAAAGAGTAATAAAGTACATGCAGTGATCCACTAAGTTAACAATAAAAATGTTGGCCTTTATTTAGTAATTCATTTGCGTACAGACGTAATAATATTTATATGATAATGCATGTAGAGCGATTCATAAAAATTTAAATAACAATAATTAGTGGGCTTATACTAGGACTATATCCAAGTTGAAGGTTAGTGGGCTTATGCTAGGATATATGAAAATATTACACACTCTGAGATTCCATAACATCATCTAACAGACTGCAATTTTTCATTGTCAGCACAGACAGTTTATGTACAATCTCAAATAAAGGAACCAATGTGGATCCATTAATGCTGCTAAGGTTATTGTCACTAATACAAACAATGGGTCAATTCTAATTTGGCTCTGCTACTATTACACTTTCGTACTTAACTCATACAATTTAGGTTCAATCATAATTAAAGAAACCAATGTGGAATCACTAATTATGCTAAGGTTATTCCTACCAATATAAAGATATCCCAATACTAGATTGACTCTACTACTATGACACTACCATGTCATTCATAATATCCTAGACACATTGCAACTACTATTACCAAGGTTCTCCAGTTTAAGTGCAATCACAAATACAAAAGCCAATGGGGATCCATCAGTGCTGCTAATGTTATTGCTACTGTCAAGAGCCAATACTAAGTTGACTCCACTATTATGACTTTTTGTTATCATGTCATTCATAATATCTCCAGACACACTGCAACTACTGTACTCATATCAAGGTTCTCCAGTTTAAGTGCAATCACAAATAAAGAAGCCAATGTGGATCCATCAATGTTATAGGTTATTGTTACTAATTTCAAGATAGACTCCACTACTATCAAACTTTGCATGTCATTCATAATATCACCAGACAGATTGAAGGTTAGTGGGCTTATACTAGGATATATAAAAATATTACACACTGACTAGGATTCCATGTTAAAGAATGGAACCAGAACGCTATTGTCCAGACCCAGTACCGCTCATTTATCGTTTGGGAATTCTCTTACACTAAAAAGGTTGAGTTACTGAAAATAGAGTAATGTGCCTTCAATGATCAACACAAGTTTACAAAAATACTGTGCTTTTTACAAGAAGAGTTTTTTTTAATGCTTATATTCTACTTTTAATTCATTAATAAAGTTTCCCTCTTTCAACAATCAGAAAATGTATCCAATAAACAGTAGGCTGTAGCGTAAGCCTATGATCTATTTCAAAATAATTAACTACCACCAATTATAGGATTGTTAGGCCTAATCAAATTAATTTTACTTCAATTATTTGGAAAACATTACAAATTGCAATAAATTTATTAAGTTGGAAGATATTGACAGCTCCAGTTAACAACACAGTGTCCTGGGTTTATCCGAACTCACAAACTTCTCCGAATTCTGTATATTCTTGTCGTCGGGGCGGATACAAAGAAGACTGTATGGCTCTGACCCCCAGCCCCCACCCTTTTTTCAGGAAGTAAATTATTACTATATTAATACAAATTTGTCAAAACGAAAAATGTTCAAAACAGACAGACAAGAATTGATTCCTCAACACGCCCTGAGGCCATTTCCGGACATCTGTTTTATCTGTTTTTATTTTACTTTTTTCTGGGTCACAGTGAGACAAGATTAACTTCTAACTGTGGCCCACGATAATAATTTCTTTCTCTTTGTTTTTGTCCTTATATGATTATCGTTATAATTAAGTTTATATTGTATCTGTTTACGTATTATCGAAAATCTAAAGGCCAAAATTTCACTGGGAAGCACTTTTAGTCTCTACCATTCCACCCCCTTTACAACAGTCATCCATCCCTTGTCATTCATATCACCTGCTAAATTGAAATTGTCCATATGGAGATTCTCCAGTTCAGGTGCAATCACAAATAAAGAATGTTATATTATTGCTACTGTTATTGTTGTTAATGCTAGTTCAATACCAACTTGACCAGTGGTGTATCTAGGGGAGGGGGTGTTTAGGGTAATGGAGCACCCATTGCGAGGAAACGAGGACCCCCATCAAGAGCACATATTCAAAACAAAAAAAAGCATGAAGTCTGTACCACCACTAGAAGCCATAAAATCAGAAACATTTTTTTTTGCTTGCCGAATTCCAAATTGGGGTTGAGTACCACCCCCTTTTCAATTCTCTGATGCTACAGGTGAAACCTGTGACAGACTGCAAACATACATAGGCCTAACTAGAATATTTAGTTCAGGTACAATAACCAATACGAAAGTCACTGTGTATACAGTAATGCTGCTGAAGGGTTTGTCAATGCCGATGCAGACAGTTAATTAATTTCAAGAATATAATTCGATTTTATTACTACACAGCTTTACCAAGTCATGCAAAACATCGTCTGGCAGACTACAATTATTCACTTTCAGCGATCAACTTAACAGTGAATCAACATGAAATAAAGAAACCAATGTGGATCCATTAATGCTGCTGAGGTTATTGTTACAAATATTAAGGTGTCTCAACACAACTTGACTACTATTGCACTTTGTTATCATGTCATTCATACATCACCTGGCAGATTGGAATTACTCATATCAAGACTCAACGAATTAGGTGAAATCACAAGTAAAGAAGCCAATGTGGATCCATTAATGCTGCTAAGGTTATTGGTACTAATGTTAAGATGTCGCAATACTAACTTGAATCCACTACTATAACACTTTGTTATCATGTCATTCATAATATCACCTGACAGACTGCAATTACTCATATCAAGCCTCTCCAGTTTAGCTGCAATCACAAATAAAAAAGCCAATGTGGATCCATCAATGCTGCTAAGGTTATTGTCATTAATGTCAAGATATCTCAATGCTAGGTTGACTCCACTACTATCACACTTAGTTACAATTTCATTCATAATATCACCTGACAGACTGCAATTACTCATGTAAAGGAAGTACAGTTCAGGAGCAATCACAAATAAAGAAACCAATGTGGATCCATTAATGCTGCAAAGGTTATTGTCACTAATGTAAAGATATCTCAATACTAAGTTGACTCCACTACTATCACACTTAGTTACCATATCATTCATAATATCACCTGACAGACTGCAATTACTTATATTAAGGTTCACCAATTTAGGTGCAATCACAAATAAAGAAGCCAATGTGGATCCATTAATGCTGCTAAAGTCATTGGTACTAATGCTAAGATATCTCAATACTAGTTTGACTCCACTACTATCACACTTAGTTACCATGTCATTCATAATATTACCTGACAGACTGCAATTACTCATATCAAGGCTCTCCATAGGTGCAATCACAAATAAAGAAGCCAATGTGGATCCATTAATGCTGCTAAAGTTATTGGTACTAATGATAAGATGTCCCAATACTAACTTGACTCCACTACTATCACACTTAGTTACCATGTCATTCATAATATCACCTGACAGACAGCAATTACTCATGTAAATATACGTCAGTTTAGGTGCAATCACAAATAAAAAAGCCAATGTGGATCCATTAATGCTGCAAAGGTTATTGTCACTAATGTTAAGATGTTCCAATACTAAGTTGATTCCACTACTATGACACTTTGTTAAAATATCATTCATAATATCACCTGACAGACTGCAATTACTCATATCAAGGCTCTCTAGTTCAGGAGCAATCACAAATAAAGAAACCAACGTGGATCCATTAATGCTGCAAAGGTTATTGTCACTAATGTTAAGATGTTCCAATACTAAGTTGATTCCACTACTATGACACTTTGTTAACATGTCATTCATAATATCCCCTGACAGACTGCAATTACTCATATCAAGGCTCTTCAGTTTAGATGCAATCAAGAATAAAGAAGCCAATGTGGATCCATTAATGCTGCTAAGGTTATTGGTGCTAATGTTAAGATGTCGCAATACTAACTTGAATCCACTACTATCACACTTAGTTAACATATCATTCATAATATCACCAGACAGATTACAATTACTCATATCAAGGCTCTCCAGTTTAGGTGTAATCAAGAATAAAGAAGCCAATGTGGATCCATTAATGTTGCTAAGGTCATTGTTAGTAATGTTAAGATATGTCAATACTAAGTTGATTCCACTACTATGACACATTGTTAACATATCATTCATAATATCACCTGAGAGACTGCAATTACTCATATCAAGGTGATATAGTATAGGTGCAATCACAATTAAAGAAGCCAATGTGGATACCTTAATGCTGCTAAGGTCATTGGTACTAATGGCGAGACGCTTCAATGCTAACTTGACTCCACTACTATGACACTTTGTTAGCATGTCATTCATAATATCACCAGACAGATTGCAATCACGCATTTCAAGCTGACTCAGCTCAGGTGCAATCACAAATAAAGACGCCAATGTTGATCCAGTAATGCTACTAAGATTACTGTTGTTAATATCAAGATTTTCCAATACTAACTTGATCCTGCTACTATTACACTTTCTTACTATGTCATTCATAATATCACCAGTGCTATTAAAATAAAGTAAAGTAAGTTCTTGAGCAGTGCTAAAGATATGATATAAGACAGAAGTAGGCAAGTCATGTTTCCTAGGCACCTTCGACATAAATTCATCATACAATCCCATTGTTAAATAAAGATTTCTAACGTCATATTTCCAATTTATTTTCTAACATTCATTGTGAAGTTGTTGAATAGTATCATCAGTACACTGACTTCTGATTAATTTAAAAAAAAATCTGAATGGTCGTAATATTTGTCGTCGTAAACCCCATCGTCAACATATGTGATAGTATTTTCCCACTTCTTTTAAATAATGTTTTTGTGAGAAAAGTTTTAATCATATTATGTGTAAATAGCTCACCTACTTTGCTCATGAGCGGAATGAGATTATCATTTTCATAAACTCATACGTATTGCAGTGTTTGATGAATTCTTTAATATGATTTATAAAGATTTTTGTATCCATTTGTTGCTTTTAGTAAGACTTCAAGTCTTCTTTCTACATTTTCCATGTTCTTACCTTTTACGCATTTTAGGTTCTCCATTAAACAACGATAGCTTGATATATTGTTTGTTATACAATGTTTCAGGAAGTTACCAGCATCATCCTCCAGAAATAAAATTGCAATTTTTTTGCCTCTTATAAATAGTCACTATTTATTATCACTTCCCATTCCTCATCATCCAATGTTTTAGGAAGCATAGTTATGCCTTTATTACATGCTCTTTGTGTCTGAGAGAGTTTGTATAAATAAAATCCAACGAGCGATTCGACTATTAACTTGTGGGGAGCTGTGAATATGCTCTCTAAATTATGCCTCACAAACGGGGTATCTTCATACACAAACCCAAGGTCTAAGGCTAGGAAAACTATCTCTTCCGTTCCTTCTAAGTTGCTCTTGTTTATTGAGAGTTGGTTTTTCTTTAGGTTATTATACATGCACTTTACCAAAATAAGCATGGCGTGTATATAGTTATCTGGTGCCCCTTCACATTCTGTATTTTTTTCAATGTTGATGTTTTTTGTCTATCAATATATTGATTTATTAGGCAACAGAAAATAATCTTAAAAAGCTTGGCTCTATCGGTTGGAAGATATTGACTGCTCTCCCACATTGTACAGATTGAAAGAAGCAACAGTGGATTTTTACACATTGAACACACTTCATAATGCATTGTTCGTATTCGAACTCTTATTGTAAAACAGTTCTTGCTCCTAATTTAGGACTTTGTGGATAGTAATATAATATTAATATTTCAAATTATTATGTTTACAAAATAAACGTAATTCCTTCTGAGTTTATTGCATCGTTAGCAAGGTTTTTCTACAGGCGCTAACGGCGTATCGTTATCGTGGCTGCGTGACGTCACATTGCGAGGTAAACAATTCACGACAGCGTGTGGGTAAAAACTGCTTATAAAAGTCTACTTTTTTCGTAAAATCCCACCTTCTTTAGGAGGCAACATCAAGAAATGATGTTATTAATATATATAGAACCAACTGGCTGAATTTTATTGAGGTAGGAACTCATATCATGGTGAAAGTGACTGGACTAATGGAATATTAGATACAGGGCGAATACAGGGCGAAAAAATGAGACATATTATTAGGATCCAATGAAGATTTCTTCAAAAGTGGCCGGACAACCCATATCTTTAGATCATCTGGAAAAATCCCAGATGATAAAGAGGCCTTGATTATTTTAGTAAAGATAGGGATCATAACATGCAGAGAAGTGAGAAGATGAGTAGGAAATGGGTCTAAAAAGCTTGTTTTACTTTGCATGCTGCTGTGTATCAACTTACTGATATCATTATCGCACACTTCAGTGAAGGTGCTAAGTTGACATTCAAGTTCAGAATCAGTCACTTCTGATGAACTAGGCTCAGAAGATAATGAATGCATCAGGGGACGTCTTAAATTATGAACTTTGTCGCAGAAAAAGGTGTTAAAATCATGTGCAAGATCTTTGTCACATAGTGCAAATGGGAGTGCATCATCTTTACATTTACCAAGGAGGTTGTTGGTGATTTTAAATAGACGCTTCTTGTCAGAACCGCATTTTTTAATCTGGGACTGGATGTAAGATGTCCTAGTTGCATTCAATATATTATGATATGTTGAAGTCTGCTGTCTGTAATTCTGAAGATCAACATCGTCACCAGATTTTAGCCATTTGCGTTCAAATCGGCGTTTTATTCTTTTCGCTTCTCTACAATCACTGTTAAACCACTGCTCGAGACTTAGACTTAGTTGTAATCGTCTTCTTTTTCTCAGGGGCCAGCTCATCCCATAGAGAACGAAGTACAATATTATAGTTGCATACCATAGAATTTACATTGGCAGCAACGAATGTTTTAGAGTTTCAAGGTTGTCTAAATCGATGCCCTTAAAGCTACGAAAAGTGATTTCCTTCGTAACTTTAGGAGGAGAAACATCAACATCAACCAGTAAAACAAAATGATCTGACATATGTTGTTATGTACAGAAGATGAAATAATGAAATTAGGATTATTAGTAATAAGGAGATCAAGAATATGACCATGTCTATGTGTAGGGCTGTTAACAAATTGGACAAAATTATTAGAATCAAGAATGTCTAGGAACTGAAGAGTTTGAGGGTTGTTAGTGTTATCTAGATGCAGATTAAAATCACCTGTGATAAGAAGGTTATTAATTAGAAAATGCTTCTCCAAAATGAACTGAACTCGTCAAGAAACTGAGACGTTGTACTTACTCCACTACTGGGAGGGGTCTATAGATGGTAATAAGCATAAAATATTTAAAAGAACATTTGATCTCAGTTTCACAAGCCTCAAATGAATTGAAGCCTCCGATTCTACGACTTCTCATCGGTATACTTGATAATATTCCGATGCCACCACCGCGCCTTCCCTCGCGTGGAAAGCTGTTAAATTTATAATCTTCAGGTTTACATAAAGCAATAACAGAATCATCGTCAGGATGTAACCAGGTTTCTGTTATTGACACAACATCAATGGCCTGATCAACGATATAATCTGCAAACTGTGTACATTTATTACGTGTGGACTGAGCATTCCAAACTGCAAGTTGAAGGTTGTTACATCGCTCTGAAACTGCGTTAATGATGGTATTAGGCGTACTGGTGACAGTGGATGGAGACAAAGTTGCAAGATTTTGAACAACGTTTTCCCGCGTTCTTGCTTTGCACCCGCGCACACGTCGAAGAATTCGACATCTTTTAATGGCCTCAAACGTGGATGGTGTTACCCATTGTTTAGGTTTAGAATTAAGATGTAACAACTCATCCCTACTATACTTGATAGACTTGGCAAAAATCCTAGGCCTGGATGTAGCTGATCTAGCCCTTGAAAAAACAAAAGGCTGACTGGGGAGAAAAGCCACTTGGCAGGCTAGCTGCTCAGGCAGAACAATAGGCAGGATTCTATCAAAATAGCCTGGACAATGGCTAAACCTAAAATTAATGGTCCCTGAAGCTCCCAAAGAGTGGATTTCACTCTTTTACATTAAGCGAGTAAATTACGTAAATCATGGAAGGTGGGTATGTAGATTTCTGTTAGTGTGCTGCAGTGGAAGGGGGTCTTTAAGTTTGTGTTACATAAACTTACTGTACTCATAATGTTAAATTAAACAATTGTATTAGGCCTATCTGTGGCCGGGAGAATGCATGGAAAATCTTTAGAAAGTGAAATGGTTTTTCTCACAGATATCTTTGACACACAGTATAACATAGCCTGTCTCACAGGCCTTACGGTCGGGTTTATTCACTTTTATTGCTTGATTCCTTTTAAGATGCTATTCATGTCCCATACTCACTTATTTTAGTTTAGCCGTAAAGCCTGTTAAAACGATTCAAGCGTGACAATTCGCACCCGATATATGGGTGTAATTCGTCACGCTTGATTGAATTCAAAATCACGTGATATCATTGCATCACTCCTTCTCAAAGTTTGGCGTTTGCGAAGGACTTTCAATAGCCGTGGGTCTACCCATGGTGAAAAGAAATTCCCAGGGCCTAGGCGACGTGATGAACGATTGCAACTGCACGAGAAATAAGAACTGAGTTTTTTTTATTAGAATAGGACAAAATTACATTCATGAGAATACTTTTCAGGTATAATTTGTTGTTTGGTAGTCTCTCAAATGGTGCTAAGGCTTTTAGATCGTTCATTCGAAAAGGAAGCATTTTGGTTGGTCGATCATATTGTAAACATTATTTCGAACCGCCCACATGACAAATACGGAGGGACAAAATACGTCATTTCTTTCTGGCGAATGGTCACACATGAGCTGTTTTAACAGACCGAACGGCTAAACTAAAATAAGTGAGTAGGCCTATAGGACGTCAACAGCGCCTTAAACGGAATCAAGCAATAAAAGTAAGTAAATAAACCCGACCGTAAGGCCCCTGAAACAGGCTAAGCATAACAGTATTTTGGGTGGAAAATACAGTACTCAAAAACACGTTTGGCTTTAATAAAATACGCTAAGAGAAGCATTTCACAATATTTGTGTACAACCTTGATGAAGAAGGAAAGAAAAGGGATTGGAATATTTGGAATCAGTTAAGTTACAGAGACAGAGACAATTGTGGCACACGAACATTTTGAATTGTGACATTTTTTACAGAAAGAAGATAACAGCATATTAAGTATAATGTAGTAATTAATATTTAATTAATATTGAAGTATTATTAGATTTAAAATAAATAAAGATTATGTCAGTGAACATTACTTCGGTTGCTTCCCTTAGTGTAAATGTTAATAGATCCTTATTATAAGCTCATTTGGTGGACGATTTTTTTCGTACGTGTATTAAAACAAATAAGCCTACTATTACATAATTTTGAGGGGACATACTTACGGTGTTACAATTCGTCACAGAAGGGAGGGTAGGTTTTTTGAAATGGACAAAATAGCGTTACGTAATTCTTGGACAGCCCGTTTTAAGTGTATTTTAGAATTAATTCAGAGAGGGAGGGGAGGAGGTGGGGTTGAGGGGTCCAGAATCATAACTGTCTTAATCATCAAGGACATATCATCATAGCCTTTATCGTAATTGTCAACGCAATCATAATCATCATAATAAATATCAGTCAAAGATCACCATCGTCAATTTTGTCAATACAATGATGCTATAAACTAAAACCACAATCAACAATTAACAAAACATTTTATTGAATTGATTTTATTATTGAAACTATCGCCAATTACATTCTTCAACGTAAGTGTCTTAAAAACGACCGATTTACGAATCTTACTAAAATTACTAAAACGAACATAGATTCACAGTGATGTTTCTTTTACACATACATTATCATTAACATATTTATTTTACCAAATAAAAGTCTGAAAGGTCCATTAATATTACATGCGGTATCATCATCAGGATTGGCGCCATCGTGACAGGATTCAATATTTGGATATACATTATGTCATCTGGAATAATCATTCCCTTATGATAACATAATCAGTAGTAAGAAATACATAAAATTGCAAGTTATCTAAAACTGAAACTACAGTATATGAAATGAACCAAGGTCAAGTTATTGAAAACAAATTAAAGGAGGATTTCCCGCCTGACTGACTTAATTTTTCAAAAAAGCTATGGTCTAGCAACATACAGATTTGTTTAGGAATAACAGTCTATGCACCTTTGATTTGTTAATGTAAAATGCCTACTCCGTCAAACGAGTACCGTAGGAGTTTCAGACGACTTTTTGTTTTAGTTTTGATTCAAAATTTTGAAATATGTACGAGTGTTGCCTAAGAAGCCCAAAAAAAAAACCATTTTATGTCAAATTCTACGTGTATTCTGGGTTCGCAAAACAAGATATAAAAAGGCTGGCCTAAAATGCCTACTCTGCCAAAAATCAGGAATTATATCAAGTGACAAAGGGGCAGGACAAAACCGAAAGATGCAAAATTGTTAAGGACAGAGAAGGATTGTGATGGTGGCTGTGGGGGCGGCTCGTAAGTCCACCACTGAATAAATCAAACGGCTACTACTTCGTTTGTTTGCAAATACAAATATGTTTAACTACAGTAATCCCGATTTTGGTTCTAACAAAAATAAACAGAAAAAAATGCTTGCAATGGTAGTACCTATATAGGCATGCAGCCGCTGTGCATCCATCTGTAGTGGTAGTCCACTGTCATTACATTTGTT
>JAOTQE010057377.1:4626-19477 GCA_025631205.1 Nesometra sesokonis
AGGATCCGATTTTTTTTTAAATAGCCTAATTTTCATATTTCAAATTGTTTGTTTTCAATTACACAAATAATCTAGAATTGTAGAATTTTTGGGTTAACATTCATAAAGTTGCAAAAAATACATAATGTTATCCACAAAAAAAATCAATTGCGGAAAATACAAATGGATCTGTACTCAAAATCACGGCTGACCCAAATGTGCTTGACCAACTCCAGAGATCTTTAGGTCTTATGAAAACGAGTGTGCACGGACCGTACGGAACCGGTATGTTTCAATGAAGTTTAAAATACAGTAATTATAGTAAGAAATTTGAATATCTTTATTTCATTAGAACAGGTAGATATAAACATTGGAAACAATCTCAAATTGTGCTCGTAGTTTTAACTTGTTAATTGTATTTGATGTTGTGGGAAAAGAAATCTTGAATTAATGTTATGTTAAACGTAATATTAACAGTCGACATAACAAAATATATACAATAATAAACAATAATAAAGTGTTGTTATGGAAGATTGGATATTGTTATTCAGAATCAAACGAAAGAAGCAGCATGTCAGCTAAACAGCTGTGTACAACTAGGCCTATAATACGTAATAAGCATTAAAGTAATTGTAAATTTATTTTACACTTCTTTTGTTATGTTGTATTTATTGGAATATTGGTAAATTAAACAATCGGGCTATTTTATTGAAAACTGAATACTTACTACTGTAACAAGTTATCGACAGATGTTTTTATTACATTAAGGGTTTCAAAACTATTTAACAAGTTCTTAATTGTCTTAAAGCAATGTCTAGGTCACATTGTAAGGAAGCGGATGATATGAAATTTATTTGTCTTGTTAGACGATAATAATTCCATTTAATGAACTTTATAACTCATTGAGCAATAGTTAATTTCAAATTAGAGAGAATACAAAATTGCTGAAACGTGTTGTTGGTTGATAACCGTGAATTAAATTCCAAGTACGTGTGAAAACAACGCGCGTGTTCTTTGCGTTTGTTTATTTGTTTGTTCTTGTCTGCCACGAGGCAGAGACAAAAGCTCCTTTGTTATCACGAAGCATCTGATATAATTTCATTGCGATTTGCCTTTTCAATAGCACTACTTCGCCTCTATCATTTGTCAATTTACTCAGTTTATTGAATTTTAAGCCCTTTGTCAACAGCAGAATCATGTTCTTGATCAAAGATCACTCAAGCGTGACAGTCAATCAGTCGACCAATCATCGGTGCTTAAACTCATTAAGCGTGCACTCGTTCATCCCATTTGCTGGACCACGTGCAGTGAATTAGTTAAAGTTAGGTGCATCTGACCAATAAGAAACTCACTAGATTCTGCAGCTTTAACAATGCTTTACGATCCATTGGTTTACCTCTAAAAAGACTGTGTAAGACTCGTCAACACAACACTAAGTGTAAAACGATTGTTGTGAAACCACTTGTTCTCTTCATAATTTAAATGAACCGATCCGGCTACTGTTTAGCTTAAAGTAGTGCAAATTCCAGGCCTACCCGTTTCAAAACTAGCCTAGGTACGGTAAGCATAAACGAAAAACGTTGCTACTAACGATTGTTTTTTGTTTAACTTTAACTAAAATTAATTTTACTTAATGTGTTAAATTCTATAGAGGGCAAGATATGTTCCATGTTCCGTTTCACTAAAAAGAAAACCCTTAAATTTTGAGATTTGAAAATTTGAAGTTCGCAAATACTTTTTTTTTGGTAAAATTCTCCATAACTGAAATTATTATTACAACTTTGTAAATAATATTCTTGGTCTTGTGAGTCATCTAACACCTTAACTTAATCCAGCTAATGAAGCAAAACATTTTCATTATTGATATCATCTTTTTTAATTCACAGCGCTTGCTAGCAAACTGACATTGTAGAAACATCAGCTTACTCGCTCGTGGTCGTTAAGGACCTCTACGCCGACTTCAGCAGCTCTAGGAACGAGTTTACCGATTGATCACTAGGCCTACTATTTTGCAAGATGAAACCGCTGATACCGGGCAGCCCCAGGACCGAGGCTGAGCAGGTAACAGAGAGAGACCAAAATATGAACGTGCAAACGGCAGAGGACAATGTACAAATTGACGTTGAACAATGTCACACAAAATCGACAATTATTGAACAAAAAGTTGAGCACAGGGTACAACAAAACAGTCCAGAACCACAAAAACCATCACAGGTATCGTCATTTCTTATTAAGGACATTCTAGGCGATGTTGAAAGGAAACGAGAAGTAGGCCTAAATAGGGAGTTATTAGTATCAACGAACTCTTCTTTTGTTAAACATTGTAAAGACATTGAGAACGAAGTTGAGGGAAATCACGTAAGGTGTAATAAAAGAAGATATTCAGATATTGAGGATGAAGATGAGGAGGACGACGAAAGCTGCGACGAAGAATGTGACTCAGGTAGGAATATATCCACAGTAACTTACTTTAAAAATATTATTATATGATTTGTTTTGGGTAACTTGTATCTATGCATATGTATTGTAATGCTATGGTTCATTTAGATAGGAATTAATCCACTAACTTACTTAAAACACACCGATGAACTTGTTTTAGTATCTACGTTGTTTTAGTTAAGCTGTATATATAGGTCTACACCTAGACAATGTTACTATTCATTCATGAAGGAATTAACCCACTAAGTACTTTAAAATATTAGTATATATAATGTTGTTTCAGTTAAGTTTTGTCGATTTGTACATGTATCTGGGCCTAAGTATTACAATGTTTAATTATATATTTCAAGTTTTTTCCAACTACACATAATAAGTCATTATATTTCTTTTAAAAAAAATCATTCTACTGTTAGGCCTTAAAGTACTAACTGAAGGAAAATCAACTAATTAATGCTACAGTACTTTCATAGTTAGGCCTTCGATAAGGCCCAATAAGGAGGACGAATTACTGACTTTACGGGCTTAGGCCTATATTTGCGGACACTATTGTAATTTATTCCAAGTGTAAGGCATAGGCCTACTTGATAAAAAAATTAAACAATTTCAATTGAAATATTGGTCATAAACTCTACGTTATTAAACTATTTGAACAGTAATTCAATGAAAGCGATACTAAATTTTAATAAATTGATTTAATTAATGTTTGAGATTGCTGAATTAATAATATTATAAACAGGTTAAATAATCAAACCGGTGTATGCCATTACCATTTAAACAGGCTTAATACACATAATATCATTCAATATTTGTTATTGTTGTAAAACGAAAGATACATTCTATTTTATTTTGTTTGTATTGTGTACCATTTTTCATAATAGTCTATAGTTCCAGAACATTTTAATTATCCAGCTGTTATCTAATTATATATTATTATTTCTGAATAATGTTTTAAAGCCTGTAAGCAAATGCATTATCCAATTCAATATAACATGAAATTAATTTTATACCGCAAAGTGCAATATTCGTTAATTTAATCTTAAGCCAAAATGTATAATTTCATGTAGCGCGTGTTGAGAGTGTGTTAGCCGAGACAACTAGCGATTCATAACGAAGTGCTTGGGGTGACGCGGCTGCAACAACACATTATATTCACTATACAATGACGATGTTTATTTTCTTTAGACTAAGTCGAGAGAAATAATTTTGTAAACACATTGTTCATATCTAATTGAGTTTTAGGAATATTAATATACTAATAATTTACACCTCATTACATGTGACTTTGAACACATTGATCGTAAGGTATTTTTTTGTAAATTTACGCTATAAAGGAAGACTAACATTGTGAATTTTAACTTAATTAGCTTTTTATATAGGCCGAGAAGACCTATTTTCAAATAGGTCTAACTAATTTAAAAATAAAATATACCAAGTCTTACAAATACCAGGGTATATTTATACTGTTAATCATATTATTATTGAAATGGACCTATAATATATAAAGGTAATATGTTATCTTATTTTACTTATACAAGGAACATTAATGAAACATTTGAAACAAGACAATATCATTTGGTTATTTGTATAGGAAAAGACAATGAAATATCATCTAGCGACGGAACATCATCGAAATCAAAGAAACCACGTAAGGCGAGAACAGCATTCACAGATCATCAACTCAACACACTCGAACGCAGCTTTGAACGGCAGAAATACCTATCAGTCCAAGACAGAATGGAACTAGCCGCCAGCTTAGGCTTAACGGATACACAAGTAAAGACATGGTACCAAAACAGAAGGTAATTTTCAGGTTTTATTTGCTTTAAGCTGTACTGTCATTTGATTGTCTCATATGACAAAACCATTTTTAATAACTTGCTCATTTTCAAGAAATGCATGATTGATGGATCTAAAATTGGGGTGCTCAAAACAGGCCTATTTAAATTCCAGTCCCTATATGCACAGTTAAATGTTATAAATATACCAATAAACTTATATAAGTTATATATGTAATATTCTTCAGCGAAAAAGAACATTTATATTGAAATACATTAATTTCTATTTTCATTGTCTTGTGTTTAAGTTCCATTACATATATATGAAATAGTTAATTTAAAAATTAATTTTACTGATATTTTTGTGATTTTCAAATGACAGTATATTTTTAATTATTACTATTATTTTTTATTGATGTTTTCACTATAGCCTATGTTAGCAGGTACAATTGATAGGCCTATGTTAACAATATAGCACTATCATTCTTAATGAATGTACTTAAATTAAACGATGACGATAATGATTTCTCAATTAATTCAGTTGAAAATTCAAAATCCGTATTTTTAGAATAAAATTCAGTGAATTTAGTTTCCGATGTTAACAAAACTCAATAAGAATAACTTATAATTAAAATTAAAATAAATCTTAAAATAGTACAGGGGACCTACAAATTGATGTTGGTTTCATCTTAAATCACGAACATCAAAGTTCACACCTATCAATAATATATTGTTTTTCTAGCAAAATGGTCAAAACGAATTTGCAGTTACAAATTAGAATGAGCAAATATAACATTGAATATCATAGTGTAACGTTATATTATGCAAACTGTTCCTATTCTACCTTCTGTAATGATCAGCTCAAATTTGAACAGTATCATAAAGTTTATTACAAATATATTTTACGTCCAACCCTTGAAAGAAAACACCACAACTTTGTCCCCAGCGGTTTAAGACATTATTGGTTGTAATAAAAGTTCTATAGAAGCGAACGATACTGCCTTGGGAGAACAAATTACAAACGTTTCCGATGTTAAATTGTACGTTTAAGTTTACTTACACCAATAGCTGAACATAAACAAAATATCGATGTGTTTTTTATAGGTTTCGGACTATTCTAATATCATATGCTATGTTTATTTAGACTATAATTTGGGTTTAAAGTATTTATCAGTCTTTTATATACTAAATGTTTCCAATGGATCCCATGGGATGTAAAATTCTCATATTCTATACGAAAAACGATACACCTATACAAGCCTAGAGATATGTATACACATATATACCGGCAAATCGCGTTACAAAAGACTGGAAATGGTACCTTAGATTTACGAAAATGTTTCTTTTATTTTGTGTAGTTTCCCCGAAGCAATTTACCGTGTTCACAGGTGTGTTGTGATATAAATAGGTCGGCTTAGTATCTTTTAAAGATTAGGTATATTAAAGGATATTGAACTAAACAGTCCCATAAGTTGTAAATAAGGAGGCGGATCGGGGTTGCATTAGCATTAACAACCAAACGCTTAACTAAACATGTATTATGAATACGAAAGAAAAACAGGAATTTTTTTAATGTTTTAATTCAGAAAATCATAATATAAAGAATAAATTTATTCTCATGTATCTTTGCTGTTTTGATCAAAACAAATGTAGATTTTCGCCAACCAATATTCCATAGGCCTACTAATATAGGCTAATCTTTTTTATTTGATGATAAAAAGCTCGTAAAAAATTCAAATTATTAAATAAGTCCTTATTTCATTAATTCGACATAAAACCTCTAAATTGCCCAAGCCCGACTGACTTAAAATTAAAAAAATAATTTTCAGATTTTGTTGTCGTCGAAGTTGTTGTCGAAATACATAAAAGAATCAAGAAAATAGCAACAAATTTAAATATAGGAAATGTAAAATATGTAAACAGTAACTGGTACCTACTAAAAAGATTTTCACACAACCGTCCAAGATTATTTTTTAAATTCTGTGTTTTGGATTGTCACTCAGCATAAATTAGATTTTTCAGGCATTAGTTTGATGTGCTCTTCTCATTGAAAATTTGGATAAGATGTTCCACTTATTCTGCCCCCATAATAATAATCTATTTTTATATTTTATTCGATGACTTTAAGAAGCACGATCAACCATCAGCATTATCGACATACGCATTACAGTAGATAAATAATGAGGTGTTAAAACGTATAATGATCAAGATCATGTCATCATTGAGCGATGATTATTTATAACTAACCTCAGTAATATCTGTACGGGTCAAACTGTGGGATTGAATTCAGAATTTAAATTCATATACTAAAAAGTAAAAGTTCAAAGCGACATATCTGTGGCAGAGCAAAGCCAAAAGAAGTAAGTCGCAAAGCTTTTCCACCATAAAACAGACATTAAAACATTTTCAAATTTTATTTTATTTCAAAACCATATAGTTTAAAGATTCAACTTTCATACTACATGACCAATTTTCAGATATATGATTAAAATATGTTCACAAATACAATTTATTTTATTTTAACATATGCCTACTAAAAAAATACAGCACAAAAAATACCGTACCGGCAGCTACCTGTAGGCCCTTTTAATGTTTGAAAAATGTCTACAAGCTGGTCGTGTTGACACCAGACAGAGAAATGAACATATGCCTAGAGTTTATTTTTGGACTTTTAAGTATAATATTTTTGTAAATATAGTAACAAAAAATTTTACTATATATTTGTTGATAAATTCTATAAAATCTATTACGATGTATTTTAAAATCATAATTTGTTGAATGTTTAAATTTAATTATCTACCATTATGCTTACCTTCACTTCGATGTTTCAAGAAATTGATCAAGTTCTTTAGCAACTACATGGAACTGACGATTTTTTCAACCTGTGTGTGTTAGCTTCGTTAATTTTATATGAATATATGAATTTGTAGTAAATGTATGTTTTTTTATTTTCTTTCAGAACAAAATGGAAGCGACAAACACAAGTAGGTCTGGAGTTGTTGGCCGAGGCTGGAAACTACTCGTCCATGCACCGTCTGTTCGCCCCGCCATTTTACTACCACCCAACGCAAGGAATAATCTCAAACATGGACGGCTTATATAGCATCCATCACGGACAACGCCCGGTGTTCCCACGAGTCTTTTTACATGGATTACAGCAACACGTAAACCACTTGCCGCTCACGCCGAAAGCAATCCATCCACATTCGCATTAAAAAAACATGTTATCGGAAGCTTAACAGTTCCGATGTGGAGCGAATTAAAAACAGACTTACTCAGTTACTCAGATAAGGCCTGTTTATACTATAAAGATAACGATCAACGGCAAACGGTAAAAAATACGTTTTTTTACAGAAATTACACAAACATTGAAAAGGATTTAGGCTAGAACGATAGGGTGGACTTTGATTGTGAATTCGATGAAAACATTATTTTCATAAATCAAATTAAATGACGTCATAGGCCTAATCAAAGAAAACGAACTGCTTTTTATCTATTTATCATTGATCGTTATCGTCTTAACCGGGCCTTAAATCGGTTAATAAATTAACCGGTTAATTAGCAAGTGCATCATCCAGGGCTCCTCAACGAAGCTAAAAATACTCTGACAAGCCAAGATCGATATTCAAACGTAGAGGGCGTACAATTGTACTTATATAATGTTATTCTTATTTTTTAATTAAATAAAATAAATTTATAGAGTTTATAATAGGTCGATTTCAATATCCGAACGCACCTCCACCATGATAATCGGATAAACGAAATTATTTTAATTAATAAATCATGTTTTTATCTTTAATGTTATTTTTAAATTAAATATTGGAATTTATAGATTTTATATGCCTATTTCAATATTACGAACGCACCTCCGACAAGATCGTTCCATTTGTTCTTATTCTTTATGTTCTTTTTAAATTGAAAATTGGAATTTATAGATTTTATATATTCCAAAATTACGAACGCACCTCCACCATAATAATTGGATAAACAATGTAGACTTTGCTAATTAGTATCCGTAAACGATGAATAATCACCTTTAGGTAATTTGGTTTAGGAATTTAAAACCATTTTGATTCTACTTTACCAATTATTCAACGGCAATTTGATCTTGGTTAATTTAAATAGTTGTCAATATACGTGATAGAAATGAAAGTAGTAATGATAATTGATGGTGAGTGTATGTGTGAAGACAATGAGGAAAAATGATGATGATGATGATGATGATGATGATGATGATGATGATAATGATGTTGATGATGATGATGATGATAATGATGGTGAGGATGATGACAATGTTCATTACGTCATTATCATTAAATTGGATATTAACAAATTTGCATATTATAATGACGTCATTGTGACAAGTTTAATCTGATTTATTCATGTTCACTGATACGTATCTTGATTTAAGGCACCGCATTGAAACATGCGGTAACTTTAATGCTGAATTTAAAACTGAAATATTTCGTTGTTAATAAGTTTTGTACAGATAGATTATACATAAAGCATTCCTTGGAGATATTTTTCCGATAAAAAAAGACAAAGTTATAAATGATTTACGATGAATAAATTATTAATATTCCATGGGTTACCGGTAACTCTCTTTCTATATCATTAATATTATTTCCTGTCCAATTTAGCCATGTAATATTTGATTGGGAAAATCCAAAATCATATAATTAAGTTTAACATATGTATATGAATCTTCGACTTATATAAATATGTTGAACCACATCAAACACACCCAAAGTTCCATAATTAGGCCTATCTTAAAATTACGCTGGATTAAATTTATCAGATACAGAAATCGTTAGTAATTTGTTACTTGGACAATATTAATCGACAGAATATGCATACTGAACATACTTATTTGCAATATTTGTCGTATTTTGTATTTCAGATTTTCTATAAATTAGCTAAAAATGTATGTCATGTATTTTGATTATTGCACCGGTGTTAAAATCGCCCTAGATACATACGTTATGAACAACATTGGTGATATAACAACAATTATACGCAGATAAAAGTATTCGTTGACTTACGTATACCTAAATTTAAATTCATTTAGATTGATCTTGTGTAACATTGGTGATATAACAACAATTAACTACTGATAAAATTATTCACTGACTTGTGCTATTTAATTTTAATTCATTCGTATCGATTTTGTCAACTTCAATTTAATATGAATAAATACACAGGGTGTTTTATTATACACAACATGGACTATGTTAAGAAAAATCAAATTAGGGATCTGAGCTGTCTATTATACATAGAATAATAGGAATTAAACAGTTGCAATACAAATATATTACTTATCATATAAATTGGATAACTTAAAATAATTTTGTGATAGTTAATATTTTTATTTTTATACATGTTTTAAATGCTGTTTACGAAAACATGTATAAAAGGGCCATAATTAAAAATCACAAAGTAATTATAAATAAAGCATTGTAAACCCAATGAAAGAAAAGACATGTACAATTCATTTACAAAATTAATGTTATTTCTTTGACTGGGTTAAATGAATAGAATCTGAACTTTGTTATATATAGTATATATGTCTTTATCTTTGTGAATAGAATGTAAATATTAATTATTATACGCAAAAGAATATTTGTTTTTGTAGAGTTGTTTTCTGTTGTTAATAATTGGTGGTGATAATGTTTAATTATTTATAAAATATTTCACAGATTTTAATAAAACATTATCAAAAAACTGAAAAAAAATGTTGTTGTCGTCGTTATTTTTAACTGTTACCGCATAATAAATAAATACGCAAAAGGAAATAGACCGACAGCTTAAATTGTATTGAAGGAATAGGTCTATGTTAGTTTTGGTAAAATTTAGTTGCTAAAGTCTAAATGGGAACGAATTATGCTTCTTTCCAGTATTTATCATGGGAAACGGAATTTAAAGTGGTTTCTTGATTGATTGATTGGTCGATCGATCGATCGATCGATTGATTGACTGATCGAATGATCGATCGACCGACCGACCGATTGATTGGTTGATCGATTGATCGATTGATCGATTGACCAACCGACCGATAGACTGACCGACTGACTGACAGACCAACCAGGCGCGGATCCAAGGGGGGCCCAACGGACCCTGGCCCCCCATTTGAAACCAAAAAATACATTTTTTTGCACAATTTTGAATAAAACGGGCAACCACGCCCACCCGAATCTACGTTGACACGAAAGTGCCCCCCCTTTCGGTGGATCCTGGATCCGCCCCTGCCAACTGACCACTTCGTTGTCTCACCGATAGACTCAACATCTAGTTGTTGATGAGAACAGTTTGATGAGGTTTTTTGATTGGCTGATGACAAATAGAAAACATCCAAAATTACAATAGAGTTTTCTTATTTTCTATGGAATTCGAGAGACTAAAAAAAAACGAAAATAATCTTATTGAATGATTTCTAGGGTAGTTGAAAGTTGAAAGTAAACCGCTTTGAAAATATACATCAAAATAAAGGAAAGGTAAAAATAAAAACGAGATGATTATTAACTTGATTTAAATCACATAAATAAAAGATTCGAAACAGCTTCATTTTACGGCAAACCTGAATAAAACATGGTACAAACAGTTAAAAGGAATTTGATACAGAAGTCAAGATGTACAGACATTTATTTAGTAGGAACTTTTCTTTCGGTAGGCCTAATATCTAATCACGAATGAAACCTAAGGGAAGCCCGTCGATGCCTGTAGCAGCTCATGTTTCCCGTCTGATGTTGACAATATTCAGATGAATAGCACAGCACATTAATAAAAAATGACCACTGAGATGAAATATTAAATCGTAAACTCGGTAAAATTATACATAGAACATACGGATGTCGGTAGCTTGAAATTTACAGATTCGTTTTTTTGGTTAGCTTTATGCTGTTGGCTATAACTTATTCTTGCTTTTACTTGATCCAATGGTTAGATTGATGAAGGTTGTGTTAATTGATTGCTAAAAATTAGTAAGCTTTAATTATTATTATTTCCTATTATTATTTATGTAAATTTAAAATGCTGACGAAGACGATGATGACAGTTATGACTTGCTTTTATTAATTACTTTATTTATTTATCTATTTATAATATACAGCACGTAAAAATAACATTAAATAATAATAACAACAGAAAGATATTTCATGAAATTTTCAAAAGAAAGTTAAGGAGCAATTCCTTCCAAAATCCACCAAATTTAAATTTGCTTGAAAATGTAGGCCATGTTTATTATTTCTAAAATAATAAACACGTTTAATTACATGTAGGCTTATACTTGTTTGATTTTATTCTGAAGTAGAAAAAAGGAAATAATTATCGAACTCTTTCAAGCTTATTCATCAGCTTTATTTTGTAGGATATACCCAATAAATCCAATCCAATACATAGTTTGGATTTTTTTGTTTTGAAGTAAAATAATGGCATAAACATGGCAGATCAGTATAATACATAATACTAACATCTATAATATTTTAATTGTGTGTTGCCAACACATAATTTTGGAAGGTATGGACCTTCAAATGATGATGATGATGATGATGATGATATAATGATGATGATGATGACGATGATGATGATGATGATGATGATGAGGATGATGATGATATGATGATGATGATGATGATGAAGATGATGATGATGATGATGATGAAAATGATGATGATGATGAATGATGATTAAGGAAAAGAATTACCGTATATTATCTAAATTGCAGTAATTAAAAGCAACATCAGTAGGTAAATGAGAGTACTCCTAAGTCAACCTCGAAAGAGATTTCGTTTGCATATGGAAACGTATCATTAACTCTCCAAGGTCGCCTTAAACATTGGAGAAAACTCGAAATTGGGGGAAAATTACGTTTTAAGTATTACGTTTATGATTTTAATGTAATGGCCCAAACGGATTATGTTGAAAATTATTATTTTCCTATCTGTTAGGCATAGCCATAGATATATCATTTACGGCTAGATGGTGAACTTAACACTGAAGAATTGAAGTCCAATGTAGGCGCCTACTATTTGAGACTAGTCGTGGCAAACCCACCAAGTTGTCGCACAGGAAGTTATTGAGAAATAAGCAAATAAACAACAGGAAATATAAACAAATACAAAGAAAATGTCTGTATATTTTGTCCAATAACTTCAGTTATAAATGTCTGATTTTGATAATTGACCCCTCATGATTGGTTGAGTAGTTTTATCGGAAAATAAAAAATATATAAATCATATCCAATCAACAATTTGCTGTTATCGGCTATAGAATGAACTATCTACGCAGCAGATCGATTTGATCTTGGTAAGCTGAGTTCGGATAGATGTTTCCATATGAAAGAATGTCATCCATGGCGGGCTGTAATTTCGAACCCAGTGGGCGCGGATCCAAGGGGGGCCCAACGGACCCTGCCCCCCTTTTAAAACAAAAAATACATTTTTTGCACAATTTTGAATAAAACGGGCAACCACCACCCGAATCTACGTTGACATGAAAGTGGGCCCCCCCAACTTTCGGTGGATCCTGGATCCACCCCTGTACTTAAACCTTGAGTAGAGATTGTAGGAAGTCGCTTAATATACTTTTCCATTTTAAAACTGTATAATATTATTACATTCCTTCTTGAATACCTGCATTCAAAATTTATGTGATCTGTATGTTTTAATTATTTTATATACACTTGTAAAGACCATCAATTACCATGTCTAAACTATATTATATTAATCGTTGTTTGCGTAAAAATATTTGGTAAATACTGTAGTTCCCTAATTATTACAATATATTAATCGTTGCTACATGACTTAACACATTAGCAAGTGAAGTTTCTAATTTTTAATCTTTAATTTTTTAATCATTACTGTTTAATTCTATCGATTTTTTGCTGTAAATTTAATCACATGTATTTTTAATGATTGCAATAAAAATTTCAATATTATATTTATCAAACTCATAAAGATATTAAAATAAGTAGGCCTAGAGTTTTGTTGTCCATTATTTCAACAGTGTCTCAGTAGGGAACAGTGAGATTTGACTATTCATGGCTTTAGTTATGGAAACATGGAGGTTTTTTAAAAATGGTTGAACCCAGAAATATTAGAGTTCCTCTATACAGGAATTCTAAGTATTATTTGTGACGCCCGCCCTCAGTTGTTAATGGGTTCACTGTTTTCTTAGCGCGACCTGGCGCGACCGTACTTGACGGAATTTCAAAATGATGATCATTGGTGCAAACGATATAATCGAGAATTGCTCCGATAAGTGCGTAAAGCGACGGGGTCACGCAATGTGGGTTTTAACTGGATTCAAACAAACACACAGTAATTTCAATATTGAAAAACAAAATAAACTAACATCGATTGCATTTTAATTCAAAATACTGAAACTGAAAAATAAAAATCAGTAATGATAAACGAACAGTAATTCAAATATTGAAACATAAAATCGACATTAATACACTGCCTCCGACATTGTCGAGTTTTAGATTCTTTACCAGAGAATCGACATGCAGATAATGTTCATGTATTAAATAATTCACGGATAACTATCCGTTCTGTTGATTAATTTAGCGAGGTAGCTTTGCAGTGGTGTTACTATAACACCTATAAGGCATTGGACTGCGATATAATCATATCGTTGATGAATCGACTGATCAGCGTAGCTAATTCCAATTGTTTCTTTCCGACTTCCAAGTGTCACATTACAGTCGTTCAAAATCGAACGCTCGCCGATAAAAGGCGGATAACACTTCGATACGATTGGCAACTTGTTCGATAATAGTAAAAGGTCTATTCTGGATTAAACGAGTGTATATTCTGTTCATTGAGTCTTCAATTAAAATCGCATTAACGATTATATAATAAAACATTTGTGTGGAGTAGTTTTTTGAGTCGGCGTCGGAGACTGTGGAGCGGCCGACACTGCAGCTGTTCAGCCGTATCTGTTACTTCGGTTAACAAGTCGAACTATGATACTATGCAAGATGAATTTGCTAATGTGTCTGAAAAATGACTCAATAATATTAAAGTAGAAACTATTAAACTACGTATGTGACGTTATCAATAATAATACATCACATACACATGGTAATGTAAATATTTAACGTAAAGTTTATTGGAAATTATTTTTTTGAATTACTCGATATCAGGAGAAAAAAAACAATAAACCTATTAGGCCTAATATAAATTACCGGATGTACACGTAGGATTTATCTCAGAAAAACCCCAACTCGTTAAATAGCGCTACTCTCCAAATACTGGTACTCTCGGAAAAAAATCCGCTCCCATAATCGTTTAGAATAAACGGCGCACCCCTCCCGTCTACAATGTTATCAACGAAAATTGTCTATTTTTGCTTACGTACGCCATTATACACAAATGAGAGACAGCAACCGATTCTAAATTGTGGGTATTATTTTAATAGAAAACTCGATTGCTCTGGGCCTTACATAGAGGGCGTCGATAGCGCCCATTCGTTCTCTTTTAAAAGGGAATTAAATAAGACTTCAATTCGTCTGAGGAAACGCGAAAAGACACTCTTTTTCGCGCGAGTACAGAAACGCGTGCGTAGGGACAAACTTTGTACACTCCATAGATTTATTATTACAGCTAGATGGTGAACTTCCACAGAATAGATAGCCCAAAGTTCAATCCCATGGAAGCGCC
>JAOTQE010057387.1:0-32104 GCA_025631205.1 Nesometra sesokonis
TCTAGTTTCATGGTCATAACTTATGTATTTCTTTAAAATAAGCAAGTTAATTTTAAAATCCATTTTTTGTCATTTTTTAAGTGACAATACATCTTTAAACTTGTTTCTTTTTCGAAAAATAATAAGGAAAAAATCTTTAAAAAAAAACTTTTAAGAATAATAACATAATTAAGGTTGAGATATTTCAAAAAATGCGTTTTAATAGGCCTAATTTATAGCTCAAACAGGTGAGCATGGAGAAAATTAGAATTTAGTTCGTCCATGGTGTACTATAGAAAAATCAGGCCTTAATTATTAATTATTTCTGTAATTTTCAGTTGGTATTTAATGTACCGGATAAAGTGTGATTGTCGTTATGTTGATGTACGTACCTACATTAATTATCTTAGATAAAGTTTTAAAAAAGACGAAAATAATATCTTGAGCCTGAAATGACAAAGGAATACAGGGCCTAGGGGAAATACTACTGATACAAACAATAGGACATGGTAATACATTCTCAATGTATAGATCGAACAGCAGTTTTGGGGATTAATTGTACATTTTTAAGCTTCTTGTTATGTCTCCTAAGTTTCAAGGTTTTACCTCATAATTTTTGCCTCAAAATATATCTTCGTTCACTTTTTTAGGGATATTTTTTTCATCTTTGTGGTGTTTTTTTTATAAACGTTTACTTACAACTGTATCAAATGTTTCGCCTTGACCACTGTATATCATTATTGTGTAATTTACACGATCACCCATATGGTTGAATGCGACGTTGCCAGTAAGTCCTTCAAAATTGTACTACAAAGAAAAACAAATAAAAATATTAAACAATACGATGTACAGTATATTCAAATCAATGGAGATGTCTTAAGCTTAGAAATTGTACATAGCTCTATATTCAACTTATTTCCGTACGATAATGTCTTATGACCATCTAGCCCTTCTCACACGTGAAGATGGTTCACTACCAATTTACAATGACAGGAAGGAACTGTATTATGTGTGTCACGTATCACTCCCCATAGCCACAAAATTACAAGATTATCGCTTCAAAATTTGAACATATGCAGTTTTGGAGATCTTTATTCCCAATGGGATGGTAGTATTTTTTTTAAATCAACCCCCATCCAATCAATCAAATTCATCCTATGCTACAAGTCTTCCTGTCACTGGGAGAAAATCACCACGTGTGAGAAGCGCTTCAAACAAGCAGATAAAACATTTGCCAAATGTTCATCTAAATACAATTTGAATTAGGAAACATACGGAAGCATAATAGTCTTGGTTCAAGACGGTGATTTTGTTTAATCCGTGACAAGACAATCAAAGGCAACCATTGCGTTCCATAGCAGGTGGATTGCCATACCTTTCTGATGTTTGAATCGCCAACGGCAAACCTCACACCAATAAAAATTCATCATCCACTGGTGGCACAATTTCATTAAACACTTAAAATATAATATACAGACCTGGGGCAAGTCTAAGAATAATAAATATACCATATTCACAATATGTTAGAGTGGGACATTTCTCTCAAATTAAAATATTTGTTTTGATTTAAAAAGTTACTACAACTGTAGTTCGCCCTTCTCCTTTACAAACTTCTCATTTACGGACCTTCTATTTTACAAATATTTTTCAGCCAAAGATGCCATAAAAATAATGAATGGTTACATAATGTAGCCAATAATTCGAGATTGACTTCTTCTATTGTTATACTTTTTACTCCCAGACTTTCTAAAAAGCAAATTTTAACAAATGTCATAAAGGAACAAAAACAAATCTAATTCTCCAAGTCTTTTTTGTCCATATGAGATTTATAAAACTTCTCAAGTGTGAACTTTCTCATTTAGAACACCCTATAGAACAATGAGTGTGTAAATGAAAAGGTCAGCTGTACATTAACTTGACGATATTGTTCAAAAGTCTTACATAAGTTAAATCATCATTCCACAGCGCTCGAACTGGTGGATCGCTGTTGATTGGACAAGAGTTCATCATGGTGTCACCAGGCAATATGTTCACGTCTTCAATACGTCCATCTTCCCGCACACGTTCCCTGTATCTGCGCATGCCGTGCGCAATAGTCAACACGGCATCGAAGCTCAGGCGCTCACGAAGTGGCCAATCAATGAGACGCCGATCTGGAGAGCTCGGATACGAGTACTGCCATTGTGTCGTATAGTTCATTTTGAACCTCGTCATATAAGCCCGACTTTCCTCAAGTTCTTCCAGGAAAACACGATCCAAGTAAACATCCTATCAAAATTAAGAATAAATTGAGTTCAGGATGTTTAGCATGTTTAATCTAGTAATAATCAGGGAAGGAAGACGATGCAGAAAAAAAATGGAATTTGATATCTTGGTTAGAAACAGAGGAGGCGTTAATAACTATACAGCGTGAGATGGCTGATGGAGACGTGATGGGAATCGCATACTGGAAAACAGCGCCCTCCTTGTTCTGTTTCCATCTCATTCAAACAAAGAGCATACTATATTGACTGCTCATGTTTACGTTTCGGTGTTATATCTTTCTTTTCAGGACCAGTAGTATGGAATCAAAACATTATAGTACAGTTCTATTGGATAGGCATGACAATCAAATGTGTGGTATTTCCATAAAATGCACATAAAATTCAGGGACTAACATAATACACACTTGCTATTGTATGGTACTCACAATATTGCCCACAATCCAATGATGTTGATCACTGACTACTCCAGCCTCAAGGCCCTATAAGAAAAAAAGACAGAAATTTCAATCAATGCAATGCATAAATAATCTCAGAGATTTCATTAATCAGGTGTGGATTTTGGGCTATCTCCAAAACGTAGTTACGCTCTTCCCTCCCCACCCCCTTATATTAGGAGCGCCGCCGGGTCTAAAATTTACATTTAAAGGAAAAAATAGACATACAATTGGGCTAAAACAGGGTACCAGGACATGCAAAATGGGGAATAACGTTTTTGTTTTGATTTTTTTACCTGCTTGTCAAAATCAAACCGGTAACCACGCCCACCCGGACGTTGGAAAGGGCGCTCTCCCCTCCCCCATTCTTGCTGGATCATCGCCGCCCCTGATAATCGAGTTAAATACAATTATTATTACCCCAAATTTGGTGCACCCCCTTCAGAGGCAGAAAACAATAAGTATTAAATATATGAAATTTGTAGCCTAGAGTACCCCCCACCTCCTCCAGAAGAATGAACAGCGACCCCACATCCCCTCAACTCGATCGGGGGTTGAATACCCCACCCACTCTCCCAATTCCTGGATACGCCCCTTTCATCAGAATGTTTCCACCTAAGACTAGGACAGCTAAATAAACTACATGCTTGCATACCAGTTCCATGAGTTTCCGAGTTGTCTTCTCAGTCGACGTATACAAGAATATGTTTCGGATTTCTTCTTCCTTGATGAATTCCACTATCCGGTGAAAGTTGTTATCATATTTTCGCAAAGTGATGTTCCACTTGTAAATATTCCCAGCACTTATGACGTCCTCCAAATTTGCATAAACTGACAAAATCAAATAAATTTAAAGAAATACGTTTATACGTGTTGTTGTCTTACGCATCTTAATACAGTAGAGATCAACATAAAGCACTTTTTAATAACGAATCCGCAAGGTCCATTTGTAGTATCGGTATTCTTATTCCTAAAGAAGCAGGGGTTTTCTTCAATGAATTTCATATCCTATTTTTGGATGAGGAGACATTATTAGTAGTGCTGCTTAATGTAAATTTCGAAATGTTTGCAGAGGACAAATGGTATATTACAATCTGGTGTAAACAGTTTAAAATTACTTCGAATATTAGTGTTTGTGTCTACTGCCCAGGGCATTTTGGAAGAGTATCGTTGACATCAAAAATTGACATCGATAAAGTAAGAAAACCTTAAATTCTCAAAGTGTACTATATAAAAATAAATTCCAGCCGTAATCATAAATAAGTAGTGTTTCATTTCATTCGTCATTTGGTATTTTACATATACGAAATATGCTACAGTACAAGATAAAATTAATGAAAAAGAAAACCTTTTGGGGGAGACAGGTGTCATCAAAAGTGTAAGAAATCACTGTGTATGTTCCCTAAAAGAATTTAGGGACCTAGTCTAATTCAAAATATAATACAGAAGTAAATTCTGCAAAATAAACCAAATTACGTTAAGTGACGTTTCAACCTATTGCCAAAGGATCTTCATCAGACAATGGTTATCAATGACACACTGTAAATCAGTCTTAAAGCAGCTGGTCGTGGGTGGCGGTAAATTATACATGTCGTCTAAAGCTTACCAGTATATTCGTCAGCGACACATTGAATAGGCAGAAACTGTTATGAATTCGTACAGATAGCTACAGAAAGCTTAAAGGCGCATAAAACGCAGATGCACAGCGATTAAAAAAATAAGAACGTCCACAATTTGTTTCTCTGCGTGTGTCCGTCTGTACGCACGCTTAACAGTTTTTGTACTTTGGTGGCGTCATTGGCCAATTGTTTGATGAAGATCAATTGACAACTGATCGAAACGTAACGTACGTGGTTAATTTCAATGATTTATATTTAATCCTACTAGGCATACTTACTTTGATCTGTGTCGTAAATAACCATGAAATTCCTCCAGTTGAAGTACATGAGCATGTCGAGAAAGAATTCGCTCATGTCAGAGGGGGAGGGGTACATCTTGAAAGCCACTGAGCCAGATTTTAAACTACCAGGATCCAAGCTAAAGACGGGACTGGATGCGTGACTAGCCATAGCTGCTATATCACCACACATCGGGCACACATCCTCTGGAAGGATTAATGCAGATACACGCTCTGTTTGCACCATTGTGTTACAAACTAGAAAAAAAAGTACATCAATATCTTACAATTCCATTTGATGTTAAATTAATTACAAAGTTTTAATGGTTATTATTTTGTTTACACGTAAGCAACAATATGGTATTAATGTTGAACAGGACCATATCGAAAAACTTTGTATTAATTATATGGTTATTTATTGTAATTAGTTTTTAAGGAAACAGGACCATATCGAAAAACAATTTGGTTTTGTCAAATGACCTTAATTGAATATGATATCCTGTATAAAGATATTGAAAATAAAATAAATAAAATAAATGGTGATTACGATAGTAAATAATTGATACAATAACAAAGGTGAAGAAGATGTTGAAACAAAGATGATGAAGATAAAGAAGATGGTAAAATGATGATGAAGATGAACACAGATATGAAGACGATTAAGATGAAAGAAATGATTGTTAAATGATGATGATGATGATGATGTCATATGATGATGATGATGATGATGATGATCATAATAATGATGATTATGGCGACAATGACGGCGACGATGGCGACGATGATGAAACCAGGCAGACACAAACATAACGAATATCAGTATGTTTTTTTTTTGTTAAATTTCAATAATGGCTAAATTATACAGTGGTTTATTAAGTCGTTCTTCAATGATGATGATATGATGATGACGACGACGACGAATATGATGATGATGATGATGATGATGATGATGATGATGACGACGACGGTGATAGTGGTGGGGGTGATCATGGTGGTGATAGAGTTGGTAATGGTGATGATGATAACGATGACGGGACAATGATGTTTTTTATTATGATAATGTTACAGTCGATTATAAACGATGAAGATGTCTCAGTTAATCATGATAATGTTGTCGACGATGGTATTGGTGACGATTGATTTTTAAAATTAAACCCTATTTTGAAGATAAATTACACTTATAATACCTTCTTGTAAAGCTGGATAAACATAATTTGCAAATAAAACTTGATCTTTGAGTATCATTTGATGTTGACCAGAAAGGAAGGTAGAGTTCCTGTTAACAATATTTACTGCATCTTGTAATATATTCTTGTATAAATTTCCATCATCAGTTTCATGTCCTAAAATTACACCTGAAAAACAAACAAAACGTCAGATCTGTGTTCAAGCAATGACCCATTAGTTATGAGGTAAAACTATGCCCTAAAATCCCCTCAAATCCCCTCACCATAGGTATGGGGTAAAACTGTGCTCTAAATTACACCTAAACAAAACGTCAGAGCTGGGTTTACTCTACAGGCGCGGATCAAAAGGGCACCCGATCCGGGCCCACTTTTGTACCTCAAGAATACTTTTTGCACATTTCGGGCAGCTAAATGTGCACCAGAAAGTATCTACAGATAAAACTTCTGGTCCTGGGCGGGTCCTGGACCCACATCTATTGTCATTTTGCTTTTAAAACCTCACACCTGGGCTTTTCCAACTTGTAATCGGGCCCTCTCTGTCTAGCTCCGCTGGATCCGCTCTTATTTACTCATTAGTTATGTGATAAAACTATGTCATTCGCACATTGGTTATGTGATTTAAAAAAATCCTTTAAATTACACTAAGGTGTTCACTCTAACCATTCGCCCATTAGTTATGGGTTAAAGCTATGCCCAAAACTTACACTAAAAAATAAAAACGTCAAAGTTGGATTCAAATCTAACCGTTCACAGACGCAGATCCGACCCAGCCCCACCCATTTTTTACTAGGACGACTATTACTTAAACTTGAAAAACGTATTGTTTGCAATACATTATCTGTGGAAAATTGACATAAGAGGACACTGGACCCCTAGAAACAATACGAAATATGACATTGGGCCCCCTCTATCCCGCATCGCATCATGACCCCGCTATCCAGCTCTGCTGGATCCGCCCCTGATTAATCAATAAGCTATAGGGTAAAACTATTTAATAATTCGATAAACTACTAAACACGAAACACCTAATTAGCCATTTTGGTTAAAACTTGAAATTTTAAAATAGGAGATCATAGAGGAACAAATTTGAACTTAAAGTCACCTTGACAATTTTAGGGTAAAAACGGTTAAATTTGGCCAATTGGGTAAAGACAACATAAGAGCAGGGAGATGGAGCTATAAAGCTTCCTTCCCCAGAGTATATACAACCCATCAGTACTGCTGATGTAGGCCTACTTGATAAACTTATTCGTAATTCATTCCAAAATGCCCGAGTTTTATGCATGGGGCCGTTAGTTCTCAAGTCTGACGCATAGACCTGTCACCGTTTTTTCTCACGCACGAGAATTTTCACGAATTAGATAAACAAATGTAACGTTTTTCTCAGGCATAAGCATTTAACGTATAAGACGAATTTCAAGAAAAATCAAGCAATTAGAGCCTAAATACGGTACAAATGATCTCAAAACAGTGTTATAAACGGAACGGTACTCATGATTAGGTACCGTACTCAAGATTTAGTTTTACAAGATTTTTGTAATAGCGCCCTCTACCAAATATATGAAAGTACAGTTCTGCGGACTGGATAGACGATTGCCAAGACTAAGACGGTGCATTTTTTTTATAGCTCCATGGACGGTGTAAGACTTGCACATACACAGGATGACGAGTTCGTGTACTGTCAGGGGATGACTTAAGGGGTCGGACCCGGCTCGGGCCCGCAATCGCCCGCGCCCCTTTCGGAAAGAAAAATATATCAATATCATTAACATTGGCTATAAAACGAAAATTTTCAGCAATCAGAGACAAACAATGATCCCTTAGCATGCCCCTGACGCCATTTTTCGGACATCTAAAGACCAACATTTTCCGGTGGAGCATGACCCCGGACCCCCTAAAATTTTTACTCTCTACCGGATCCCTTTTCGGCCCTCCTTTTCAAAATTCAGAATCAGCTCCTGACTGTAGTAGCTCAGTGTTTGGTAACAACCCCAACTTTTAACTGTACAGCTATAGGATGGTTTTGAAATATAAATTATTATAACCATGTAAAATATAATAAAGATCGTCCAGTTATCTCACACACTGGATTAAACTCATATTTGTAAAGACCGGGAAAGTTTCCGAAACCACGCCTACTGTCTTGGGCCTTAGTTTCATATTTTATAGTATAACAGAGGCAAATACAGTTAATTATTATATTCCTTCATTTATATTGTTTAACCAAACGAAGGCCCAGAAATCAGTTGTTAACTATTAAGCGAAAATAGTTATCATAAAGAAAAATAAACAGAGCTCAGCACATTGAAAGAGAGCGTAGCCTTCATTAGGCCTAATCATTTTAAAGCTTGGGTTATAATTAACAAAGATAAAAGTTCTAAAATCATTTGGATGTTCATTTTTTTACCAGAGGTCGGAGAATAGGCCTAACCTGTCGGATGAAATGGGGCAACCGCGATTACATCAGACCATGGCAACCAATAATTTAAACAGTTTGACTGAAAAGTAGTACCGTATTTTAAACTTCTGCAACTTCTCCGGGGAAAGTTAACAAATTCAATAATTATTTATGACTTTCAATTTAACTTTATTTTGAAAAAAAAAAGCAATAACAAAATTGCTTATGCAGAATAAGCAAGCAATTGAAATAATACAATACAAAATGAAACGAAAGGAAACCAAAGAAACCACGGAGCTTGTACATAAAACCATGTAATATGGCGGGAAGGTATACAATTGAACCTCCCGTAACCGGACACCCTCGGGTCCGCGAAAAGTGTCCGCTTACGGGAATTTCGGCCGATAGAGGGCCAAAGTTGTGGAAGGTAAATTAAAGTATAAAATATCTAAATTTTAAGACAAATAGTGTCCGCGTCCGCTTACAAGCGGTGTCCGCTTACGAGAGATACCAAATGCACTGATTATATAGGAAAAACAAACGGGTCTTTGAATTAGTGTCCTTTATGGGAGGTGTCCGCTTACGAGAGGTGTCCGCACAGGAAGGTTCAACTGTAGATATATCTCTATTAACAGCCACAATAGAAAATAAACCTCTAAAATAGAGATATTATATATATATATATATATATTATTTTCGATTAATGTCGATTCGCCCCGCCATCTGTAGTCCTAATTTAAATTCTCCCATGGTATAGTTAATTTCCACATACACCATAAGCATGGCCCATAGAGAGTGATTTATATTGACCAAATACCGCCTACTTGTTCGAACGTTGTTTACGAGATTTATAGCAAGGCTGGATAGTATTAGTGAGCAGTGATTTATAGTACAAATAAGGGTCAGTGCCAAGTATATCCCAGTCGAACTTTAACATACAGTGACAACAAAACAACGTAAACCAAGACTTGGTATAAAATGTAGGCATATGCCTATAATACATGCAGTATCCCTGCAACAAAGTGTACGTAAAACCGAACCAGTCCGTAAATAATGTAGTTTCAGTATATTGACTAATTATTGTGTCATAGAATAGAGGCCTAAATAGAAATTAATAGTTATTCATAAGGAAGCCATTCTGTTTTGTGGCTATCCTCCTATACTGGATAGAACTGCAGGTCTAACAATTTCGATGTGCTAGTTTTAACGAATTTCAAACATGCGTTAAGGTAAAACACATGCTTTTAAACCAGTGAAATACGGCACTCTAATAATAATATTATTATAGTCTTTATATTATCAATGAAACCATGGAGAACATTTAATTTAAACTAAACTAAATTAAATTTATCCTCTATGATGAAAACCAAGTAGACCTATAGTATTGCTTCCGTGTCATAAGTTTATGCATAGGCTTAAAAAATACCTTTTTTATTGCAAAAAAAAAGAAAAACAAAACAGCCGAATAGACCTTTTTTTTTAAACCAGAAGAATTCCAGTAATTTTTGCAAGCATAAAAATACCAACCAGGCGGTAGCATCGATATCGTGACCGTTGGGAAAACAATGGAGAAAACGAGGCCTAGATACAGATCCTCTTATCAAGATTAATAAGAGGTTGGTGCTCCTTCTATTTATTACTTCAT
Organism: Nesometra sesokonis; assembly: GCA_025631205.1. NCBI lineage: Eukaryota > Metazoa > Echinodermata > Crinoidea > Comatulida > Antedonidae > Nesometra > Nesometra sesokonis. The sequence goes on from JAOTQE010057387.1 coordinate 9,805, forward strand.
AACACTTTAAAAATATATCATGACAAATGAATATTGTAAACAAAATATGTTTACAATTTATTGGCGATTTCTATCTTTTTTCTTGAGTGAAAAAATTGAAGATCTCACCTGTGGCATTTTGAGTCAGGTGCTAATCTCGATTTATTTAGATACGCATTTATTCCTTATTTATTCGAATATGTAATTAAAAACAAAATCACTTACCTATATTTACTAAATTCTGTTCAGATGTATGAATATATACTTCAAGCAACAGAAAAACCCACAGGAATTTTACAGTGTGGGAGAGCCACATCTTGCTATACCGCCGAACCTCTTCTTATTATACCACAGCTCGATCTAGATTTACTAATTCCAATTAGTTGTACCGTATTACTTTATTATTTTAACAAAAAGCGACTAAAATTCGGTTTTCGTTTATATTTCTCTCTCGTCGTAAAGATGGCGGTTCTATATTCATCAATGTTACAGTGATGGTGGGGTCGACAAATTCGCATTCAACACCCGTAAACCATTGGCAATGAAATCGCTACCACAGAAGCTCATGCATTATTCATGAATTATAACGGCTAAGACTAAATCATTTTTTGCATAGGGGTGTATTGTATTTTGTGTGTTTCAGAGATTTGATGGCAATGCGTCATAACGAAAACATCAATATTTTATCAGTTGATTCAGCGTTTATCATCAGTGATTAATAATTAATTAGATACAGTAAAATGAAAGGAATGCCACACTGTACCGTTTTAAAGAAAAACTTTTGAGAAACCTGTGAGTGCATGGTGAGTGACAGCCAAGTGGGCTGAATTGCACATAGATGTGGAGGAATACATTCAGCAACTCAGATCGAACAGAATAACCAGGATATTGTTTGTCTGTCTGTCCTAAACGACGGTACGGATGGAGGACAAAAAACACCGGCTTACCAAGACTCTTCCAAAAGATGCACTTGATGTTATTGATGTAAGTCCTTCGTGCATGGGAAGAGCTTTTGGAAAGGAGGGCGGCGTTAAAGAGTCAATGTTTTTAGGGGGTCCGGGGAATCCCCCTGGGAAATTTAGGTGTCCGGATATGGCCTCAGGGGCGTGTTAAGGTGTTAAGGGACCAATCCTTGTCTTATGATTGTTGAATACTTTTCGTTTTATAGACAATGTTAATAACTGTTCGAAAGGGGATGGGGGATGAAGCCGCCCCCAACCCCTTGCCCCCCCACCCCCACACACACTTAAATCCGACCCTGACGTGAACCACAAGCTATGAGAGTCTCGAAATGGCAAACTAAAAAACTCAAACGTCGTGTATAGACAAAACTGTTATTGTTAAGACAAACTTTGAGACAAACTGTTAACCACTGCACGCATACGTTTTCAGTTTTTACGCGAATGTGTCTCTTCGATGTGTCACTGAAGATAGACCTATGAGCATCGCATTTGATAAGTCGACCCGTTCTGTTAAAAGTGTGTCTGTCGGTCTGTCGATCCCACAAAAAAATCCCCCGCATCCTCATTGGCCATTAAATTTGAAATAGCAATAGTTAGGTTTTAATGAAATACTTAGGGCTATTCTTGTAGTAAGGCTTTATGCCTATAGGCCCATTTCTATTTAAAAGTGCCCGTTAAAATTACAAAAGCAACGGTTTTTGTTTAGGTGGTTTTAGTTGGTGATTGTAGAACTGATATGTTTTTATGGTTTGTTATTCAGTTGAAATATTCTGTTAATAAGGATGATCACTGAACTGCTCAATATCACCAGTAGTATAATTGAGGTAACGATTGTTCAGTGACGGATTTAAGTAGGGGCGAACAGGCTAGCGATAGAATACTATCATTTAAACTATATAATGAATGTTGTATTCGTCATCGACATTAGCGGTAATAATATTTCCAGTTAATGATTGCTTGGTAAGAAATTTAATGCTACTGCTGAATCAGTACCTCTGATTTTATCTTTCCAAAATTATGTTGATCGAAACATTGAGAAGCTCAATACATTTTATTAACTTTACAAGTTCAACAGGCCTATTATATATTTTTATTGAATAGGTAATTTCGTTTTACAATTTACTTTGTAAGCCCTACACTTGTTGACTGTTGAAATAAGACAAACAATTGATTGAATGGTTTCTATTTTACCTCCATGGTTTTAATGTGGTACCATCTCATAACTTCAGCAGTTCTGTACTTTTCCACCAGTTTGTTGACTTTCGTTTATAAATCAACAGATGAATCAACGGCTTCTTTTGTTCTTATTGTTAATGTTGGATAATAGAATTTTTGTGAAATTGAAATGTGTATTTACCCACTTGAGCTACAATAAAGCCTACGGTAACACGCACTTTATGTCCACGGCCAATTAATGTGCTATTCTCGCTTGTGGAAGTATATCGCTCACTGAACCAAAAGTGCTTTGTTATTTGAAAGAGGCTAAGAAACTTGTTCACATATTTACATCCACCATTTTATTTTAGGCCTATTAGTCTTTTTTCATTAAAAACAATTTTTATCACGGTTAAGTTTGCATGATTTGGTCATTTAGGCCTATTTGTTGCAGTTTGTCGTTTGGTTCTTTCAATTTTACACTAATCGGTGTGTTGTGGGGTTTTTTAATGAAGATACATGGTGAATATAAAGAGATGTTTTTATCGCTGTTTGGAAACTAAATGAAAGCAGCCAGGAATGTTTGACAATTCGATTTCCCCCAAACCCTATACAATAATGTAGTCAGTCAGGCAGCCAAAAATGTTCATTCAAATTTCATCAATTAACTTTACCTACCCCCCCCCCCCCCCCTCCGTTACACTCAAAATGTCACAATAACAAAAACTAATAAAAAAAAGCCCGGTCGACTTTTTAGTGGTTAAGTGTAGTTTTGTCAGGGGTCCTCCATTGTACAAACCTACATTGGTTTCTTGAGACGCCTGGTCATCGGTGACTAGTCGTTGGTCCGAAGGTGGTACATGGTCCGAAGGTCCATTGGTCCGAAGGAAAGGAAATAGACCTATGGTACCATACTGTCCAGGGTCCATTGGTCCGATTGATATCGTCATTTTCGTTCATGTAGCGATATCTATATTTTAAAATTCCCCAATCCAAACCGTTGTAGGACTAAGGTAAAATTTGACTGGTTGAGCCCACCCCCGTATTTTCTTTACAAAAGAATTCCCGCTTATCCCGAGAAATCCGAACAAAATTCCGGCGGGATGGGGCCGTGCTGATGGATACTGATCTGGATCCAGATTTCATATTTGGTAGGGTGTCATCCATGTGATTTTCAATATGGTGCTTGTTTCCATTTATGAAATATGGTACCGTATCTTATTGATATCCTATCTTTCGGACCAATGGACCTTAGAAACCAATGGGTCTTCGAATCTATGGACCTTGGATCCAATGGTCCTTCCGACCAATGGACTTCAGAATAATGATACGTCTTTTGATCATTTTTCCTTTTTCTTATGTACTGTATACTTTGAGATAATGATGGATATAACACTTCGCATTCTACTGGTGGTACCTTGTTAAGGACCTTTGGAGAATTTATTATTGAGAATACAAAATCAGATAAGATAAGGCAACTGTGGCATCTAAAAAGCTTTGATGTGTCAACTCCCCCAAAAGTGTTTGTCCGTATGTCCTCATTAGAGCGGAAGGTCTTTCTCTAGCCCTGGTAATTTCTGCTTAGTTCGGTTAGCCCTAGATATCTCGTAGACTTCGCAGTCGACATTGGTGACCTATGGTGACCTACCCACAATCGCAATTTAGTGAGTGTGCAACATCTCTATTGTTGTGTAAGTCCCTTGTCCGTCCTACGCCAGTTCATGGTCTGCTCAACTTGATCCAGGATTTTCTTTGTGTAGCCGCATCAGTTAGTTGGGCTTGTTTGATGGAATTGCGATTAACTACTCCACGTGGCATGTTGACAATAATATTCAAAGAATAGAGTTAACAAAAAACATATTACAAATGTATCAATTTATTAAGAAATTTGGAGTAAAATATACAACAGCAAACCATAAAACTTACAGGTCTGGTACTGTTAAAAAATAATCAAATTATCATCTACAACAGTTATACTGTACACAAGCATAGAAAATTTCAATTCAACATTGTCATTCTTAAAAAATATAATATAATTGCGTAAGAATACATTTTTAGTTAAAATTTTCTTCTAATGTTGATTGCGTGTTTCTAATTTTATTTCAGTAAAGAACTAAACCTAATATACATCTATAATAATTAGAGCTTATACGATACTATAAAAGTAAATTTAGGGTATCTATAAAATATTTCAAAGGCATTCATTTTTTCCATTTTAAAATACGCAATAAAATTTTCTAAATTTCTCTTTTAAACCAAGGGCTAGGCCTAAAAAAATATGTACATTTCCCAAAACCGATCGAAACAGCGTCGGTCGCTTTTATCATTTCATACCGGTATTTCGCGAGATAAATCGAAATAGGCCTATAACTATAGGCCTATATATGAAATAGGCCTATACTAGTATTTGCCTAGCAAGTTAAAAGAAAATTTAACTAGAAGAAATAAACTTCAAGAATAGTCCTAACCGGTGCCTTAAATATTTTAAAACTTCTTAGGCAAGTGATTTTTAGGCACGGTTATAACGACGCAAATTGTCAAGTCCTTTTATAAACTATGGACTGTATATATAGGTCTATTTTACTTTTAAGATGTATTGTCAATTGAAAATTACCAAAATAATTCAAATTTTATAATTGATTTTTTCATAATGAAATAAAATCAAAGCGAATAACAATACAGTAATACAAATGAGTGTTTAAATATTGTTTTTATAAATTATTTACATTGAAAACTTATCAGACTTATAAAGACTGCCCTTTGGTGTTTTTTTTGCTATTTTTAGCATGGTGCAAATATAGGGGTAAATATGTTTTTAGATAGCCCTATTCTAATTCTAGATTCACTTTTTTTCAAATTAAGTAACTTTTTTTTCCGAAAATAAAATTGTTGCAATTTTCAGGTGACAATACAATATTCCTATTTTACTAATATTTACAGAAGTAATAATACAAAAATCAAGGTTGAGTTTAAGGCCAAGTCAACAAGAACCGATAATTAACGATAATAACTATTTACGCCTATTGGAAAATTGCAAGAGAAAGCGGTAAAACAGGGCACAATGCATAGTATTCGGCACTAATTCCACAACGATAGTTTCGGAATTTCGATCTATAATCACTTATTATAGTGCATGGTTTGGACGACAATATCGTGCACAGTATGTTGGCTTATATCATTACGAACAGTGCACAATGCCAAAAATAGATTCACTTTTTTTCAAATTAAGTAACTTTTTGCCCCATATATAAGATAAAACAGTACATATAACTTGCATCTTTGGTACAGATTTTTATAAGAGGCTAACGTACACAGATTATAGTACTGTAGGTCTATTTAAACTGTGCCCTAAGTTTTGGACAATACAATTTTAATGACTAGACATATTTCCGGTACAGTACAACATTTAAACAAAATATTCCTTCAGATATTCGTTAAGCTAATGATAAGGAAGATGCAATAATTAGAATATTGTTACATAATGAACTACTCCTTGTTAACCAAACTACTGCAATAATCACCACCAAAAAGCATGCGTAAATTTCAGTCTAGACCATCAAATTTCCTTTGAAAAACAGCCTTATATGGTCATGATCACATCATGACCATACATGGACATATGCTTACCATATATGGGAATATCAAACTTGTTGTCAAATTTTGATGTCTAAACTGAGATTTAGGTTAGGCCTATACTGCATTACCAGAATGTTATCCATGCATTTAATGTGGTCACCCATGAAAGAATTCCGTTAGTTTAATTCAGGCAAGTATATATAAATATATGAAATGAAACGATCACGTATAGTTATATAGGAGCATATTAAAGCTGGGTATCCAATCGTTATATAACCATAACTAACACAAAGAGTATTAATGCACAATATTAGTTTACATTGTGATTATCCAAGGTTCTTTAGTTCCTCAACTCGCCCAAAACCGAAAACCCAGAAGGTGAAACTTCCCGCTGAACGGACAATTCTAAAAATTAATCGGAAATAGATAAACATGAATCGGTTTGGGGCGAGTTGACTTTGTTGAAAACTGGAATGTTCTGCTCAAGTTCTGCGTCAGGCATAGGTTTGTCCTCCTGCATTCCCAGATATGTAAAAATCGTTGTCTGTGCCGTATCGTTCTCTTGCAGCCTGAAACAGTTAAAATGGAAATAACCTCTACACCAGTGAAAGTAAGAGAAGCTGTTTCGCACCACAACCAAAAGAAAAACAAGCAAGACTTCGAAGAAAGCTACTTCATGTTGACCACAATCAAGGGGTAATTACGACACAAGACATCCATTTGGGAGAATGCAACATAAACTTTAAAAGGCCTAAAGAAACGGAAGATAAAAAATACAAACATTCAAAAATAAGTGTTGAAAAGTTTTACCAATCTGCAGCCCTTTGCAAGACATTGTAGCTTTTTCGAGTACCATTTTGTTTTATTATTGAATAAATTACAATATCTTAAATTGTGTTGAGATTTCTTTTTGGGTGATCCAATAACAAGTATAAATATAACATTGATATAAACTTACGTTCTCGAGATTTCGCTTGGATAAAGTGTGTTAATTCACCCTTCATTAAGCAACGTTTTAACAGTGAAGGTTTACAAAATATAAAGGTAAGTCAACATCAACGTTATTTGAATCTTTCTATTATTTAGACCACAAAAAGGAAATTAACACCATTAAAGATATAAGGATAAAAAAGTAATTTAAACAAATGTAAAGAAAACACAGTTAAGCCAAAGCAAAATTACATCAGTGTCTGTCACATGATTGATTCAAATTCGCTAAAGCGCACCTGAATACTTTCAATAAAATGGAACAAATATGAATATAACGAATAAATAGGTACTGTACTACAATGACAAGCATATGACTACATGTTATACAATAACAATATAATACAAAATGTAAGCCAACGTAAACGAGGTAGTCAAGCAGTAAAATAAATATGAAGAGTTAAAGATGTATAAATATACTAATTTATATATAAAATATAGATGTAAAAAATTATTCTGAAAAACTAATAAAATTTACAAGAACAATGTAAATGAAACTAAACATATACAGCAAAATTAAAGCTAAGCTATTGCGATGGCATGAAGTCCCATGCATTAATTACTTATTTGCATAACATGAATGAACGAGCATTTAAAATAATTTTCAAAGCCACTTTTGCTGCTGTGGCTTACCATCAGTTTCTGAGTGATTATCCTGCGAATTTACTAAATGACTCACCTGTCCCCTCCTGGCTGGTGATGGTGGGACCAGCATAAACGCTAACAATTCAATAAAATACACCAGCAATGCACACCCAACACCGATAAGCATTAGGTAGTAAACACCCTGTAGATCAACCGCCGTAAGGGAATAAAGTCCTTGTCTCTCCCATAGCGTCTCTTTTTCGCAGTCTGATTCGTAGCCGAACCACCTCTTGTCTAATTCGTCCATCGTCCCAAGCTCAAACAGCTTCTCAATAGCATAAGACAGCTGGTCTCGAAGCGGTGATCCAGCTTGGACAGCGAAACCGTACATACTTCTAGTAATAAAACCATCAGTAATCAGAAGGTCGCATGGTTTACGATAAGCCTCGTACTTCAATACTGCAGACTCGGCGAGGAATGCGTAATCCCCGTTGCTCTCTCGTACACGACGCACTCCATCACTGACATAATCCACCAGTGGATCTGGATAAGCTGTTGAAATATATCCCCATACACGTTGGTAATCTGGGTCTGTTGAGTTCTTGAAAAAGTCGTATGTCGATCCTTCCTTAACACAGCCGTAGTTAACCTCAATCTGTTCCAGAAGATCTTTGGCTGTTCTGATAAAAGCGGCCTTCTTCGCAGCCGTCATGTAAGGACTGAGGTTTAACCCATACAAGAAGATCATGATCAGACAGAAGATCCACCAGAAACCGGTAAGGACTCGTCCAGCTTGAGATCTCGGAGACGCGTCGTAACTCTGGAGGAACATCGAAGACACGGCAAACCAAGAGGAATTACGGAAGCTGAAGTTGTCTGCGTTCTCTTCGTAAACCTCGCCGTTTTCAGCCAAAGCTCTCCATTCTGCTGGATCTCTTCGATTTATGAAGAACATAAAAAGGGAAAACAGCACCATTGCAACTGCGTTGATAAACCAGACCTCGACGCCAAATGGATACATCATACTGAATGGGTATTCATGCACAAAACTTGGGTGTTTGATGAGGACCTGTATACCACTTCGCATAAAAGGGATGGAAAAGTCCACGAAACTATCACGGTCTTCTGTTATCGTCAGTGGTCCTGCTGCAATATCAGCTCTCTACAATATAAGACAAAAATGTTTTCTGTTATATGAAATGAGCTGTAGACCTGTGTTAAACCATAAATGCATAGGGAATTTTGTATAATGAAATGTGTGTAATTTAAGGATTCAATGTAAAACAGATTATAGGCCTATGGAGAAAGACCTAAAGAATGTCCACGGTATTAAATAGAATAAGATGTACATTTATTCTAATGTAACCATGTAAGTCTAAGGTAGGTTGATAATACAAGCCAATTTGGCTTCTGCGTGCCATGTTGTACTGACTGAATTTCTTTGTTTTTGTTTAAATACAATAGCACTGTTACAACATACCCCTCGAATGATTTCTCCTATCATTCCAGTCCATTCGTTGCTGAAGAGATTCCTTGAACCGTACTTATTGTCTGACACCAAATCAACCTCATAGTCAAACTTTGCAGCAGGAATGACTTTTTTGATTTCCTTCAACAGGTCCATGATATAACCCTCAAAACGCTCGTTTCCAATTGGATTGAAGTTCTGGTTGGGGTTCTTCACAATTACTGGTCGATCATCGTCATCCGTGTCATACTGGGTCAAACGGAGAAATGGTGGTTGCTAAACAAAGTAGAAAACAGGATCATAGTATAAGTCAATTGAAAGAAAGACTAAATTTCATTGTTGAGTCCTATACCCATGATGTATAAGCATGCATGTTGCCTCTCTTTGATGTAATTGTAAAGCAAATGCATTAACATTGTCGCGGCAGTCTAATGCGGAAGCGTGTGATATTCGTCTCAAAGACGGCTTCATAAATGAACTTCAGCTCGAATTCCTATACTTTCCAAAATGTTCAATACTTTTTCTATATTAATTTATCAAACTGAAATGTACATAGTATAGTCAAGAAACAATGAAACCTCACTGTTCCGTGGTATAGTTTAGTTATTTTGCTGTTAATCACCTTTGTTATTAATCGAAAACATTCATGTAGATCATAGATATATTATTTACGGCTAGATGGTGAACTTCCACAGAAAAGATAGCCCAAAGTGCAGTTCCATGTAAGTTACTTCTATTCCGGAACCCAACCAATCAAATCGTGTTACGTTCTAATGCTGTTGCTATGTCGAAATTGCACACGCGAAATTTTGTATAGAAGTTTCAAATTTATTAATAAATGAAAGTAAAATTAATCCAAACACAAATATTTCGACAATATAAAATATATGTGACATAAGAATGTTAAAAATACAATAATTATAAAACAGTTATGATCATTTGACTTTCATGTTTTTGGGGTAGCCTGACGAAATCAAAATAGTAGGCGCCTACATGTGACTGCAATTTTACAGTGTTAAGATCACGACCTAGCCGTAAATAATATATCTATGATGTAGATAGGCCTATATCTCTGAAGATGACATTCATGAAATGAACATCGAAACTGTCAGTAAGATAAGTGATTATATGAATTGTTAATGTGAATTATTTTCACACATACCTTTTTTCTATTATTTTTGTTTGTATAATATGCAGAATGTGGATTTAAAATTCCGAAATTAAAACGATGACTGAATTACTATAATTATTCTAGAAATGTATGGTACAATACCTCAATAGAAACGATCTTAAGGATTCTCTCAGAAGCCTGTCGGTAAGCATCCACACTCAGTCGTGAATCGGTTCTCCATTCCGTCCTCCATCTATCTTCCCAGAACTCTACATTCTGGGCCCATTCACCTCTCTAATTGAAAACAAAGTATTTTAAACAATTGAAACAATTTACAGTACTGTATACCTATTTAATAACACTTTAGGAAAATCAGGGAGCATTTTCTTATAGAGGAAGGACAAAAAATGGTTAATGGTTTAATGATTTTCAATTCGTATAGCGAAAATTACAAAACAAAGTACTCGTAACTTGTTGAATTCCAGGTCTAAATAACATTAAATTTACCTGGCTTAAATAACGGGCTCACAAGTTCTCGTAACGTTTGTTTTGAACACTTTGAATATCTGTTAAAGTTGGTCAGAAATTTACGACGATCATAAAACAATTCGTAGGTATAAAATAACATAGATTTTTTAACACATTTACACTTTCATGCATGTCCAACAACCATAAATGGTCGCTACCTTAAAAGAATAAAAAGCCAGTTCTACCATTGATTAAGTAGTTATTTACTCGCAATTGTTAGTCTTGGAGAAATAATGTGGATAACTTAATGTCTTACTATTTGTTCGATTGTTTCTCCCTGTCCACTGATAATCATAATTGAGTAGTTGACACGATTTCCATTTTCACCAAAGGCCACGTTTCCTGACAAACCTTCGAAGTTAAAGTACTGAAGATCGTTGTAGAGTGGACTCGGCACTGGAGGTGTTTTATCTGAAGGACATTCTCTCATGATACTGTCTCCAGGAAGGATGTTAGCCTCAGGAATTGATGGATCCTGTTGTATTATGCGCTCTCTGTATCGTCGGACGCCGTGGCCAATAGCGATGACAGCATCGAAAGCTAACCTCTCTCTGAAAGGCCAATCTCTGAGAGGAACGTTAATGGTTGTTGGTACGGCGTAATTTAACTCTTGTGTGTAGTTCAGAGTAAACCTTGTGAGATAAACCTGGCTTAAACTGATCTGTTCCAAAAAGGTACGATCGATGAAGACGCCCTGAAAACAATTACAATGACATAATAATTAATAGTACTATGCTAACAAGATTTTGCACTTCATTTTATGTCAAAAATACTTACGATGTTAGCGAGAACCCAATGGTAGCCACTACTTAGAACACCAAGTTCCATTGCCTACAAAGACAAAAGAAAACAACTGTAAACAGAAATGTTGCAGGACGACAAATACTGCATAATAATATATCAAATTTGATAGTGCGCCAATTCAAAAGTACAATGATTAAAAGCACAGTTAAAAACATGAATTTTCAGGGAAATTCCAATGCAAAGATATAGAAGATCATTCAGAAGGAAGTTGATTGATTTTTTAGAAAACGACGGTAGATTTAAAGATGCTAAATCCAGAGGTTTTAATATTAAATTATGTTACAGAGAAGTGGTTTGGGGAAGGAAATTAAAACTGACGATAATTATGGCCAATAACGCAGCAAGCACTATCAAACATCTTACGATACTTGGCCATAGATGATGTCACTAATAACTTTGTTCGACCCTCAAGAGTCACATCGTGTCACGCAACACTACAATCTGTATACTTTGTCTGTCCACAACGTGAGGTAACTAACAAAATTTCTAAACAGTATTTTAAGGCCACGGGTGGCGGAACGTTTTTGGAACAGGGGGACGAAGTTAAATTTTGCTAAGCTACCCACACCGGTAACGCATTCAGGTATTGGGAAAGAAGGGTGCTCAACTCAATCACAATTTGTTAAGCAAAAAATATTATTTTCTATTAATTTGTGCTATAAAAGTCAATCTATCTGCTTTTGTAGCTGATGTGATATTTCAGAGGGACTGTTTTCAACTGGAGGAACGCCTCCCCTCCATCCCCCTCTTCCGCCGTCCATGTTGAATACAATTTCAACACGTGGAGAGGCTGTTTACCTGTTTCAGAACGTTATAAGTGGTTGATTCTGACTGTGTATAGAGGAGGATGTTCTTCACTCGTCCTTCCTTCAGTTGCTCAGCAAGTACTGGGAAGTTGTCTTCTGTTAGCTGACGTGAAGTGACATTCCAATCGTACATGTTACCAGCACTTACAACTGGTTCCAAATTTCGGAAAACTGAAAAGCAAAGTTTCCAATTTTACCACATTGTTTTTAATTATAAAACTGTTTTGCTTTGTATGGGCAAGTAATGTTATTCAAAATTTAATATAATTTTATTATTTGTTCAGGTTTTGCTTTATAACCTTCCATTAAAAAAAACAGTTAAAACTTATTTCCAGAAAAAAAAGTCATTGAAGTGTATTGGTTTAGAATGTTCAAAAGGATTATGTGGGAGGCAATGATTGCGTAAATTACACATTTTGAAATATATTTGTGACACACAAACAATGGGATTTCTTGTCGATTAAGAACAACTTTTTAGAACAGTCTTTTTCCGAGAACGACGTCAGAAAATATTAACAGTTGTACAAAACAACTACTTATGTTATTTCCTGATGAAGACCGGCTGCCTCCAGGTCGAAAACGTCACGCATAGGGCCTACATAACATTTTCCAAGAATCTAGCTGTTAATTGAAAGACATGTCATCATATTGAGATTCAATAGTTTGACATACCGGAGGTATAATAATAATAATAATAACATAATCAGGAATAGTGAGGTTTCGCAAATTTACGAAATACGAATACGGATACGTCATACATTCATGTAACATTTGAATAGAACAACTTAAATATCTGTCACAGTTAGTCAGTATTTTACAACGATCATCAACAATTCATAAGTAGAAAATTTGATATATTTTCGAACACATTTAGGAACTTTCAAATATTTGAGTGTGACGTATCCGTTTTCGTTTTCGTATTTCGTAAGTTTGCGAAACCTCACTAATGACTGTAGTGATGACGAATGAAAATAATGATAGGCCTATTATCAACAGTACTTACTTTCTTCGTAATCATACATGACGATGAAATCTCTCCACTTGAAGTAATCAAGCATCTCAATCATAAACTGACCGAAGTCTTCTGGTGCTGGATACATCTTAAATGCCGATGACCCAGAGTTTAATGAACCTTGATCAAGACCGAATATGGGCATTGATGCATGACTTGCAACTCCAGCAACATCTCGGCAAGTCTTGCAGATGTCTTCAGGAACGATCATTGCTGTCAGACGCCTTTCGCGTACCATAGTATTGCAAACTAGAGACAATAGCATTTTGTATAAGTAAACCATTGTTAGATTTAAATTTCTGCTAATTTATGTATTGCAAACTATAGACAAAAGCATATTACACCAGTATAAGTCAATCATTGTTAACTTTTTTTAATTTCTGCTAGTTGGTATTGCAAATTAGAGGCAACAGCAATTTGCAGAATATAAGTCAACAATTTTTAACTTTAAATTTTTGCTAGTTCGAGGTAATGAATGCCAGCGGTATTACTGTTTTTAAAGAAAGTTGATGACTTCGATGAATTACAGTAACATGGCCACTAAATAGGTTTAAAGGAGATGTTCTTTATATAAAAACACGTATGTTTAAAATAATTGTATTGGATCTGTATCTTGTTGGTTGACTTGTTAATTTTGAAGAAAGTTATTTTCAAAAACAAAGAAATGTGAACAAGGAATGTTAGGCCTATGTTTAATATTGAACTACATAAATAGGCCTAAAATAAACTTACTATCCTGTATGGCGGAGTATGTATATGCTGTTGTAAGCTTAAGTTCACTAATCGTAGCGAGATGCTGGTCGGATAGGTAACTGTTGTTTTGGTTGATAGACTGAATGGCATCTCGTATAATATTCTTGTATCGGTCACCATCACCAGTTTCTTCACCAAACATTGCTCCTACATAACAATTCAAACTTTATTACTTCATAAGTCATCAATGTATATTATCAGCTTAAACTGTACATATACTGTATATATTTTGAAGGAACTTACAATATAAGCCATATAGGCCTATAACTAAATCATAGACGGGGCATTTCGAATTAAACTAAAGCCTATTTAGTTTAATTCTTAATGTTTGAATTATCAGAATTAAGAGATGAAAAAAGACGTACAGATAATGAAAAGAATGCTTATGGAGACGATCAGTTTTAAAAGGAAGATAGGCCTATAGAAATTTGAGGTGACGAGCAAAACGGAAAAAATGTTTTAAAGATGCAGTATATTAACTTCTTTGGCTTACGTTACATTAAAAATGTATTGATATTAAGCAGATTTTTTGTACGAGGTACGGGCGTCTTAAAGGCTGACATGAATTGGGCTAAATGCATTTTATATCAATGAGACTGCGCTGCACTGTAGTAGGGACGTTGTAGAAAAACATGGTTGCAAAAGCACATTACTCCTGAGTAAAAATTTTGTTAAATATATTGTTCGAGTGCATTCATATAACAAATGAATGCAAAAAAACGGCATGAAAAAAAAATATAGGTTTTTCAAAACGGCATACCTTTGGACTAATCGATAATCATAGCCTAATTCATCTTTGGGTAGGAAGTTAGATATGGCGACCAATTTTCATGATTTTTACGTGTTTAGGCTATTAATACATGTCTATTAGTACATTAACACACAATATACAAACATGAACGCCTATATCAGTTCCAAAACAATCCATCTAGTTTTACTCCACGGACAATTGTACCGTTAGATCGGTTCAAAAACATCAACGAATTAGGTAAGTGGGCTAGCAGTCCGTTAATAATCGCTAAGGGACCGCCTTTCATTTGAACCGTGTCTAGAAATTAATTTCTATTCCAAATTTACAAATTCACAAATTCATCGACAATATTCAGTTTTAGTTCTATTTTCTTAAGAATTTTTTAATTTAATTATAAATTACGAATGTTATAGATGTATGCGGTTACATAGACTATACAATTGACTGGAGTTTTTCAATTAAACTGTACAATCCATTTGCTATAAAAGGTTTTTCTAAATGTGGAAGTAGGTAAACGAAAAGTTTTGATAAATCTGATGAAAAAATGTTTTTAATAACCTATGAAAAAATAGAGAAATTAAACAATTATCGTAATCTAATTATTAACTGGATTTTGTAATCAAGACATTTATGTTTTTTACATTCCATCAGCCTGCGTCTGACAAGATTCTTAAATGAAAACGCTTGTATATGAGATACCTAATAAGCGTACTGGAATCACATGCTACGACATGTTTTAGCAATAGGCCTAGGCCTACTATAAAAAAAAAACACGTGGTGGTGGCCATCTCAAGAAGAATTACATAGGGTTAACCGTAGGCGCTACTTTTAAATAGTTTCATTTGGAAGTCCCGAAGCATAAGGGTTGGATATATTTTATATTTCTTAATTAATGTTAATTGTTATCAATTACTACCAGTGATTTTTTGTTGGTCGATTTTTTTTTAATATATAGGCTAGGCCCTATTGGTCTAACATTAATAGCGATTACTAAATTATTTACATCTTCATAGGGAACTTCCTCTCGGAATATTCTAAAAGTTTCCAGAACATTATGAAAACGAATGTTGCTCAATTTTATCCCATTTATAAGTCGTTCCAGGTGTGTAGGTCAAATCTATCGGCTTATCATATTAAACTAGAACACGAGGAACCGCTTAATGACTGGTGGATGAGCTAGGCCAAAATGAAAGTGATATTCAATTAACAATGTGCTGTATGCGAAAAATATGCGATTTATTTATAAACTGGTATAATTAATGTTTATAAATTAGGAAACAGGCAGACACACTGATTAAGTTTAAATAACATACATTGAACTTTATTTCAAGAAAGGTAGCGCCTTGTTTGTTGACGTTTCGAATGATTTTAAGAAGTCTTAATCGGTATATTTACCACTTTTTTAACCAGACAATTCGCATTCGATACTGTTAGGTAGGTGACTTGATCCTTATTCCAACAGGGAGAGGGATTTAGGATTTTTATAAAGCAAAAAGATTCATTAAGGAGAATGCTATATCCGCGAGTCTAGGCCCGAGGGGATAGGATCTTTTGATCATATAGGATCATCCTTAATAAACAGATTCTGTGGTTAATGACCTACTTGCTACTGAGTGTAAATGGGCTAACGCTAATATTTATTAATTTTAACTTAATTTATTTAATTCCGACATTATGGTAATCTTATAAACTTCCAAATATATTCGCTCTCAATTCGAAACAATCACACATGTATTCTGATGTTTCAAGCTATTGTAAATCTTTTTGGGCCTAGGCCTACGTATGCCTATGCATAGCGATTCCAACTTTCATTTTGAAGATGTTCGATAGGCCTACCTAATGTGAATTATATAGTAATGTCTTAAAATTAACAATACAATATGAGACGTTATGAATGTTAAAAACTCAGCAGGCATTGGAGGGCATGCCAAACTTCATAACGAACGCAGCGGGAAGAGGGAATTTGAATTTGAAAACTGCAATGATTACTGCTTGTGGGCAAATATGTAGAAATATCACAGTTGGTGGATGTCATCTTGGTTATATCCATTTACAATCAGACAAGCCATAACACTACAATCCTATTTGCATAAGAGCCATTGTTAAATTTGCATACAACATCATATTTTAAAGATGGCGCTGGGTGGTTCTTGTTATGACCTGATATATTAACTTTTAAATAAAATAAACCCATTACTATGTATTATTTCGTTATCCATAGGCAACATTTGAGTACAAATAATTGGCGTAAATTCAACAATTAAACACTTCGTCAATCGCCACCAGACATGTCTCTAAGTGCGGGTGTATTGGTGGGGTAAGTCTGGTGTTGCCATTAAAAATCTCGGCTGATGCTAATAATTATTTTTAATAAACAATTATAATATAATATTTACAAACAATTATTGTATCCATAAACATTAATTATGTAGGCCTACTCACCTATGCTTACTTGAGCCGCAAAGTATTGTTCAACGCCTAGCACCACAAACAAGGCGGCTAATATCCATCGACCCGCCATAATTCGTCACCCTTTCTCTGCCTTCTATGACTATTTCTCCCCAACTTTTCACCACTGAAGTATTTAACAACAATTTTAGAATCAATCCACAGAAAAATATATTTCAAATAAATTATCGTTTTTCTAAACGCTAAAATGCGTCTAATTGCCCAGCTTTTTAGTCGCTGTAGTTTCGTATAGGCTCACACCATACACAACGGTAGGACCAGCCAAGCGCTGTGTCATTATTTGAATATTCATATCGGCTCTTCAATACTGGACGATGTCACTTTTCCTGTGGGGGTGTTCTACAGCAATGTCAGCAATAATACGCCTCGTCGTAAATATCATTTTTCAATAATCGATGATGTGTATGATTTGTCGGTTGGCGTTGCCTTGTTTTGTTTGAATTGTTATTAGTAGGCTATTATTAACGGTTTTGTTCCCAAGCTTGGATGCATTGTTTAGCTCAAGCTTGTGTTTATTCGTTTGGGAACTGCATGAATTGAAAACTTGTTTGTTCTAGCAGCAAATACTTCTCTATGGCCTACTTATTACAATGGAGACATGAAAGAGGGATATAAAAAGTACATTTTATCACCATCAGCATTCCTCAAAGGCCCAGTCACTAATTATTTTTAGGCATAATTATTATCAGATGTGTTCATATTTAATTATCTTTTCTGTTCATCGTCTGTTGGTCCTAATTAATTTTCCAGTGGAGAAAGATGCAACAAGTCGAACCGACGATAAGACGTGGAAATGGTGCACAGTGCACAAGCATATTATTAAGAGGAGTTGGATTTTGTCGGTCTATATGTCTTGCGCATCATTTCTAGGATCTTATCCAGGGGCGGATTTAAGGGGAAAGCCAAAGCATGCAATATGCCTATATTTTATGTGGCTGTAATGACAAAAGACTATTAAATATACAAATGAACCACAAGACGGACATGTCAGAGTAATGATAACGATAATCGAATAAAGGAGAGCCTTTCATGAGTACTGTAATCAGTTTCGCCTTTTTGAATCGCTGAGCTGTTTACGTCTCAATGTCGGTTCGACTTGTCGGTTTATATAAGCTATACATCTTTTGTCGGTTTTCTGGTGGTTAGGCCTAACATGCTTTCCTTCCAATTCGTAATAATAGGAAACATGCGTTAAAAACGAATGTACATGTGTAGTTAATTAATGGCACCGAGCGGAGACTTGGCATCGATAAACATACACTAACTTAGAAAATAACCTTCTCAGCTCTTAATCTACAACGAATTAGAAACAACTGTTAACTGAGAGTGGATTGCATGGCGGAGTGGTTCATCTAATCAACCCATTCATGCAGGTAGGCATTTTGAGTTCGCGGTTCAGGTGCTGGATGTGCCAAATTTAAAACACATTGTTCTAAAATTGCATTAGTGAGGATTCCTTTCAGGCTGATTCAATTTTTTCCAGCTTGTGATTTTTTTCTTCAGAGTTTTGACTCGTAAATTACCGTACACATTTCGTGGTTGAGTACGGTATGTTAATATGTTTTTCAAACAAAAAAAGAATCGGAAGACTTTTTTCCTCAAATTTACAGATTTTTTTTTTTTTAAATAACCAACTAAAATAGGACGTTTGGTTGCTTTTTTTGTAAATATATTTTTTGTTTTTACGGTTTGTCTACAATCCAGGTTTGAGCATTGCAAATTTATAATATGGAAATTTACTGTAGAATTCTACCAGGCTTAGCCTATTTTGCTACGCTTGAAAATGATATGAAGAGGAAAGTTCTTATCCAAGGATAGCCTTATGTCAGCAGGTTGATAACGAGGCTTTCAATTGCTACATAACAACGCCACATAATCTGGACAATCGTGATGTATGGATTCTCTGTGGTGAGTGACAAGACGTAAACATAAAGCCATAATAAGGTCAGCAAGAGACGAGTGATTAGTGGTATTCTTGATTACAACTCAGGGGCTTCAACGAGTTCAAAACAACGAATCGTCTTAATTAGGAGAAAAATAGGCATTTTGTTGGTGGTAACAATCATAGTAATTAAGTAGCTATTCGAATAATTTACCAGTGACACTCCGGAGGTGCACAAACTGTTTTAACGCGTACAGAACGACGCGTAAGAGACGCAAAACCCGCACGTGCAGTGATTAAGAAGTAGGAGCGTACAGAATTTTTTGCTATACGTGCGCCTTCCTGGTTGCGCACGAAACCGTTATTCCTAGTCGTGGACCTCATCCAGCACCCCTTAACAATTATATTGTTAAAGTGAAGTTGTGCACCCCTCTTCTTAAATTTTAATTTTATTAATTAAAGTGATTGAAATGAATTGATTGAACAGGCGCGGATCCAAGGGAGGCCCACACGACCATATTTGAACTTGAAAACTCATTGTTTGCAATAAATTGTCTCTCAGATACCCAGAAAATGTAGGCCTATCTTGTTTTAAAATTGGCCTGGGAGGACCTAATAGACCCCTAGAAAAACAGTAAATTTGGCATCGGTCCCCCTCTATCCAGCGATTCTAGATGTGCTCCTGATGCGTAATACTTTAAAATAACCCCTCTTCAGTTCGGTCTCCCAAATATATTATGGTCTGTTGTTCAATCAACATTCATCACAATCTTCAACAATTCAACTATTAAATTACTAAATTCAATGAATATAATAGAGGCTCACTTTATAGAGATCATAACAAATCATCTGATTTTTGTTTATACATGAGATCAATAACCGGAGAAAAAATCGATTCATGATACATGCTGTCCAGATTATGTAAAAGTACCTTGACACGGTTGGCTGTGAAAGTGGCACAAACACTATTGAGTAATTATGGACAATAAGGGCGGATATGGGAAGGGAAAACCCGGGCCCCTTATATCATCAAAAGGGCATGTCCCCACCAACATGTTTATATGGCTCCTAAAATGAAACATTGATAATTTAATATGTATAAAGTGGGAAAAGATGGTAAATTTCTTCCTTTTTGGCTTCCGCTCGATTGGTCTCTGTTTATTCGATTCACAATAATACATGAAAAATTCCATTTTTCATTTTTTTTTCTTCAATATTTTTCGCTTACCCTATCGGTTAGTCTGTCTGTCGATTAATACCAAGATGAACGTTTTTAAACGACATGTATGACCATCTTAATGTACTTTTTGAACAGAGTACAGTACAGGTGCAGATGCATGATTGTGATTTGGGAGGTAACGTATTAAAATGTCATTTTAAATAATGCTCTTAAAAATATCTAAAAGGCACCATGCCAGTTTTGAAAAAACAAAAAAAAATGTTTTATTAGGTAAACAAATGACAAACTGACAAATCAGTATGCACTCTTTATACATGAGTGCTCGCACACAGACGATTTACCGTTTAAAAAAAGACAGGATGACTATTAACAGTGAAGAAGTACGGATGTCTGTAGATTAGCAGCATAATATGCTGGCTTTATAACTGAAAATGGACAAAGTTTAGAGTTTTTCGAATCAAAAAATTTATTTTTACTATATTCCACAAAAATGAACTGGTTTAAGCGCGTACAGAAGAACGCGTGAAGAGACGCAAAACGCGTGCAGTGATTAAGTCCTGAAATTGTACGCGTGCCGTCCTGGACGCGCACGTAACATTTTGTCCTTCGTGGACCAATACGGCGCCCCTACCACCAACAATATCGTCGAAGTAACTGCGCACACCCCCCCCCCCCCATATTTATTTCAGACTCCCTAAATGTGATCCACAAAATTACAATAACGAACAAAACCTCGTAACAGAGAGCAAATGACCCATTTTCTTGCGTGTCGAATTCGAATTGGGGAACACGCTCACCCCAAATGGTCGGAAAATGTACGAAATGGACCAAATTTGAGTTTCTGGGAAACACGCAAGTTATTTTTGTTATAATCAGATTCGTCCATGTGGTATTAGGCCTATGCTTGTTTTAGTATTCATTCTTTCGTGCGTGCATTCACTCGCTCCTTCATTCCTTCCTTGATTCATTCATTCATCCATCCATTCATCCAACGAAACACATCAAAGAAAAAAAAAACTGATATTTTTAATATTTTATTTATCTATATCAAAAAACAATACAGAACTCTATAAAACAAATAGTGGCCTACTGTACTAAATACAGCAGGAACAAATTTATCATACATATTTGGTAGATGCTGTTTGTCATGCAACGTGCATAGTAATACTATAGGTAGAACCCTGTCTCAAATTACCTTCATCCAGTATAATTTATAATATAGTATTTACAATTTTCAGCATTACTAAAATTTATATTTCTTCTAAAACATTAATAATGAATAAATAGGCCTACACTAATAAATAATAAATTTCTCTGAAAGTAATTTACTGTAATTCAATTGTGAATGATATTAACCCATTTCCTGCCTTCCCCTATAGTAAAGGCCATATTTTATTCCATTTTGTATATTGTGTATATATCATAGATTTATTATTTACGGCTAGAGGTGAACTTAACACTGTAGAATTGAAGTCCCATGTAGGCGCCTACTATTTGATTTTGTCAGCCTTTGTCACAAACACGTAAGTGAAATAACAATAACTGTTTTACAATTATTGTATTGTTGACATTCTTTTGTCATACAAATTATTTACATATGTCACATATATTCTATGTTGTCAATGTCTTTATATTTGGATTAATTTTATTTTTTTATTGATAAATTTGAAACTTCTATTGGGAGCGCAATTTTGACGTAGCAACAGTTAGAATGTAACACAATTAGATTGGTTGGATTCCGGAATAGTAGGCACTTATGGAATTGCACTTTGGGGCTATGAATTCTGTGGAAGTTCACCATCTAGCTGCAAATAATAAATCTATGGTATATATCTAATGCCTGTTGTACGTTTATTACCCCTGATAGCATCTGTAACAGATAAAATTGATTTAAATGTTACATGTAATGTGCTGGCCAATGCAATCTCATGTGGTCTATGTAAGAACATAAGGCACAGCAAATAAAGGGAAACATGGATTAGATAGTAAAACCATTATTTACAGCTAGGGTGTAATTTAAAGAAAATACATTTTAGCATGCACATGGGAGGCGGAACGTTTTTTAATTGGGGAGGGGGGAACTAGGTTAAATTTTGCTCAGCTACCCCAGCCGGTTACAATTTGATGAGCAAAAAAACAAAACATGTTATTGCCAGTAAGTTTGAGCTTTTCTGGTCACTGAAGGTGGTTTCTAAGGCCAAAATATTCATTATTACCATATTTACATGCTGTTTTTGAATTGCGAATTATGAATAATTTTTTAGTTGGAGTGATATTTCAGGAAGACTGTTC
>JAOTQE010057388.1:0-16169 GCA_025631205.1 Nesometra sesokonis
AAAGACGCTGATTAAAAATTCAACATATTTATTAGCACGACAGGCTGTTTCGTGAGGGTATACAACCTCACTCTTCACTCCTCACTCTTCTATATATATAAAACTGTGACAAGGTAGATACATGTGGTTAACGCTATAAAAACTACTATAGACCAACCTTCCTATCTGTCTACTACATAAACATCTTACCATCATACTATTATAACCAAATATCACAAATCAGCTCCCCTCTCAAAGGAGGCTACCAAGGATATGGTCAACAGTGCCCTATCAACACAATCATTAATAGACCTTCAGACTAATTAGAACTGAAATCATAACAATCAATTACTTATTGACCTTAAAGTATCGATAACACCAACAATATACTACCTAGTTCAGCCATTATATTACTAGCGAGAAAGGCCCAATGACAACAATAATAATAATTAGTAACAATTACTAACAATTATATTATTAATTGATATATCGGGTAGCCCCCAAAAAAAACATCACTAAATCCAAACCTCTCTTCACATATGAAATAAACTAGCTTTTTGGAAATCTACACACATACACAGTTGGGTATTGCCTATAAATTGGCAAAGTTCAAAGGTCTTTGGTCGAACAGTCTCATCTCTCAATGACAAATTTTAAAACGCATGTCAAAAATTGACCTACCGAAATGAAAGTTTTAACTTTCTTATCACACCAAATGATTGATGTGTCCTCAATCTTGATCACAAACTGTGCGAAGTCTCTTTTTCCATGAAGAAATGCAGTGCCTCATCCAGAGATTCCCCCAGGCCCTGTCTATTTTTTCTCTTCAGTTTGTCTAGAATTTGTTTGTTGAAACACAGAATTGTGCCATGGATAAAGAACTCTGCAGTCAGGGAGACATTTTGGCACTATGCCATAAGGGACACCTGCCATCTGGCGCTTCATTTTTTGATTTAACATTTCATTTTTTTCACTGTGACAAAAGTACCAAATTCAGAACATTGCCATTTTCAGCATTTAACAACAATGACCTGATGGACATATTGCCAAATTTTCAGCCATGTACCTTTAGAAACACCAGAGCTAGTGAAGTTTGAAATAATTGTTTTTTTGGGGGGGAGGGGCACCCGAAATAATATCAATATATAAATAATATAATATAATTCTGCTACTTTTATATTTTCAGAGTCATGTCGGCATGACCTGTTTGCAGAAACTGAGCTGAGTATTACATTACGTGGACAGGATAACAGGGAACTTACAGGCAGAGTTTGGCATATTGAAAACGACATTGTTTCAGATTTTATTACAGTGTACTTCTCTAAGCCTACTAGAGTCATGTCATTTAACCTTGTGCAAACAGAAGATTCCGCTAATATTATTAATTTCAATGTTCTACTTGAAAAGAAGTTAGATGGAATGACGGATTTTGCGCCTATGGGTAGTGTAAGTAATCTTCTATATCTAAATCCGCAATCGTCTTTTTTTGGTAAAACTAACCAACACAGTGGCTAGTTCTCCTATAATTAGTCCAGTGCGAACAGCACAGGAAGTTTACCAAACCATGGAGAAAAGGAAACTTAATTACCCATGCCACATGGTTAGTTTAACCGAGTCCCGCGTGCCCAGGAAAACTGACCATGTTAGTTTTACCAAGTAGGAGAGTCCAATGCGAACAGCATGACTTGAGTAATCTTCCCAAGTCATATTACAGAATGGACTTCATTGGTCATTTTGGTACTCCTGTGAGTTGTGACCTTGGGTAACAGTTTATTTTACAAATTTGACTATAGCTTGTGGTAAACCTAGCTATGCCAAATAATCCAAGTGCAAACAATGTTAAAATTTAACCATTTTAAATGTTACCAATTGTCTTGGTAAAATATCCCTTTTAAATCCAGTGCGATTGCAGCTTATTAATGCTTCTTTCCCACATGATTTTGCCATGGTGGAGCATCATTTTTATAATAAGCTCCTTTATCATATAAAATACCGTATTGTTACCAAACCATTCAATAGTATTGCCGATCTTAGCCTTTTTCACACTGAATGTCAAATTCCGCTGATATGACAGTTTTCTATGTGAAAGGTTTCAAGCGAAAGCCGTAAAATGTGAGGTGTTGTGACAAAATGAGTCGTGTTGTACGCCGGGCCATTTTAAAATATTCACAAAAATAGATAGAAATTCATAATTTCACACAAATGAGATTCTGTTGTTTTGTGAAGTTTAGTAATTGAATTTTATGATTACAAACTTCCTGTTTATGTTTAATTACAACATTTTCTAAAGGCTGTTTTTCAAAATCAATGGAAAAACATACAGGAAGTCAACAGTTGTTCATCTTTTAAAGTCGATTTTCTCCTAAGTGTGTTTTCATATAACCATGTTTTAAACTGATTTTTCTCTGGTTATACTGAAGCTATGAACCTCATTTAAAAAACAATTTAAAGCTTATTATCTCTTCTATCCAAATACAACAATAACTCAATTTTAGTTTTCTGTACAACACGACTCATTTCGTGGTGACACCTCACAAATTGGCTCAATTTTAGAGGGTGCTCTTGTTGTCATTGGTTCCAATTTGACATTTGTTTTGTTCTACTTCACACATAATGAAACTGAGATACAGTGCTGTGTGCCGAGAGCATTGTTTATATATACTGATTACAGGATATTTTCAAGTTCAGGCGCTTTGAATATGCTATGCAATAGCAATATAATTACATTTCTATAGTAATAACTCAATATATCGGGTGGGCATACAAAAATTGCCCGTACTTTGATGATGCATTGCTCCACTATCCTATGGTTAAACTATTTAAAATTTCACACATTCAAATGACATTATGTTGGTATTATATTGACCAGTTTTTTTCAAGTTCATAGCCCTAGTAGTTTTTATACAGGTTTAAAATGAAAATATAGCTTCCAAAACACGTGTTCCGGTGACCCACATTATATCACGCGTCAGTTGTCATGAGTAGAGAACACGACGAACCTGTATGACACGCATCAATCTAGAATCATATGAAAAAAAAATTGTCTCGCAATAGTGTCTAAGGCACTCTTCTGCCAGTTAAGTATGACTTTTGTTGAACCAAGATGTTTTTTTTTCTGGTGCGGACAAGAAATTAATAGCAACATGTTTCAATAAAAGTGTTGGAGAGAGAAAAAAATTGTGGAATTCTTTACTTCATCAGAAATAAAAACTAGAATAAAAGTTCAATTACCAATACAATTAGAAAATGTGAAAGAACAGGTATTCTATCAATTTCAATATATAACATTTATTAACTTTCTTTAAATAACATAACAATTATAAATGTTTTAAATTGAACTCTTAACAAAAAAGAATAAAGTGTATAAATGTATGTAGTGAAGTAAAATTTAAAGGAAGCAGGCAGATGCCCGGAAAGAATGATTCTTATATAGGGCCAGCCTGAATAAGTAATTTACAGATGAAGGGAAGCTGTGCAGTGGACGTCGACCCAAAACTGTTTGCTCCGAAAAAATATTTTCATCATATGGAAAAAGCACTTTGTTCACAGAATACAAATATCTGCATTGACAAATTGCAGGTACAGAATGTGATGAACCACAAGTATCTCTGAGTTCTGAGTAAAATATGACAAAAGAACAGAAATTAAAATTGTACAAGCGAATACAAATTTTAAATATGATAATTATAATGACAGAAAAGAAAATAGTTTGACAGAAACCTTAAAAATAAGTTTTCGATGGAGAAAATGAATGGCCTCGTGGATGGAAATGATTCCATTTTAGATTGCGCGCAATAGACGTAACAGAAATCTCTGGAATTTGCGTTTTTTACTCATCATATTAATTTTGGTCCCATGAAAAGAATTCTTAACGAAATTTGGTCTGTATACATAGAACATGATGTTATTTGATTGTGTACATTTTTAGAAACTGACAAAAAAGAGTTTTGAGGATAGCCAGTGTAAAAGTACTGGCAATTTTTTCATGCCCACTCGGTATACTGCATCATTTTTGTCCATTCAAAAAGTATAATGGTTAGCTTTAGTATAAAAACACATTAATGAGTAAAACATTTATAAAAAAAATAATTTTTATTAATACACAAAATAATGCAGCCATTAGTTATTATCAAAATAGATCATAAAGCATTACATAATCAATTACCTTAAGTAATTGAGTAATCGGACTAATTCTTTTTTTTTTCACTCAAAACTGTATCACAGTTTGCTGTGTGTGTAAGCTGCTATTTGCTTTTTTGGAGGTGCCTTTCTTTTTTATATCAACAGTGCTCTCTAGGATTTCCTGGAGTCTCCAGGAATTTTGGATCATCTCCCGGACTCCCGAAAAATTTTCAAATTTTCTCCCGGAATTTAGTTTTCTCCAGGAAATTCTCCAGGTTTTGTAAAAGTATCACAATGAAAACATAAATTGGCCTATTTAGTTCAAAATATTGGCTGAAATTAAGCAATTATGAAGTTTAGTAATGTTTTGTGGAACAGTAATAGCACATTTTAGCAGTGACATGTTAAGAATTTCATAACAGGCAAGCTTGTAAATAAGGGTATTTGTACATACATTTCGGAAAGGGTAGACATTACAAACAGTGGTAGGATGACCACGAGTAAATCTCCAGGAATTCTGTTTTTACAACTTGGGACCTCTGTATCAAATAAAAAATTTAAAAAAAATAAATTTATTATTTATAATGTAACAAAAAAAGGGAGAAATGTTATTATGAGTGATTGATTGAGTGGCCTAAAAGAGTAACATTAATATTAGGGTCTGATCCAGTATAACAAATGCGAGGTGTCATCAAGAAATGAGTCTTGTGGTACAGAGAATCAAAATTGAATTATCTTTATATTCCTATAAAAAACATTATAGGCTTTAAAGTGGTTTTTATATTAACTTCGTACGTTGAGTATAACTAGAGAAAAATTATTTTGAAAATCGGCTTTAAAGATAAACTGCTGACTTCCTACCTGGTTTACATTGATTTTGAAAAACAGGCTTTGTGTAGCTCAATAACGTGTTTATTGTACATAAACATAAACAAGATGTTTGTAATTATACAGTTTAAATAATAAACTTAACAAAGCAACAGAAATATTGTTTTTATCAAATTATGGCTACTGTATCTGCTCTATTTTTGTGGATATCTCAAAATCACCTGGCCTGCAACAAAACTCATTTTGTCACCTGGCACTCTGGTCATTGCAAAATCAAGATCAAGGTTGACCCCAGGTCAAAGGTTAAAAATTGGAGAAATTTAGGTAAATTTTTAATTAGGTTTAGTAGTGACCTGCAAACCCATAGTCTAGTAGCCCATCAGCGAATTGAAAATTATGGTTCTTATTAAAATTATAAATAATCTAATATTGGATCTAATTTATATGTGATTTTTTAATCTTTTTAGAGTATGCATTTTGAAGGTGAAGTATTTACTGAGGGATATGATCTTCCAGATGACCAGGATGACTACATTGCTGAGTTAAAGATCACGATGGAAACATTTGCTTCAGCTTCACAGTCAAACACAATTGTTTTTGTCAAGCTCCTTGGCTGCTTCGAAGATAGTGAGTATTCTTGGATAAGGACTATAAACCGTAATCCCAGTGTACACTAACACCTCATGTGCACTATAAAGAAGCCAGATGGGGTTACCCCAATGTACTGGTTCATAAACCCCCTGCTGTGGACAGCAGAATGTAGCGCCCATTTTTCTGGCAGCAAGACACAACCTGACCGTCAGGGGCTTAGAAACTCACATGAATGCTTAACATCTGATCCACATCACTTTAGGACTCTAATGTGTAAGGCGCTATGTAAAAATCTTTATTATTATTTATTATTATCTGGAACAAAGCGGAGCGTTCACATCTGCAGCATGGCCGTACTCTGGGACAAAATGCAATCAACTGTGACCGCCCTTGACACTCAACTTTGGTTCTCAACACTCACTATTTTGCAACAAACGAACAAATGAAACAATTTTCCTCTGTCTAAAACTACATTCTGAGACCTCATATATGAAATATGACAGGAAATAATAATAATACATCTTAATATATAAGATTATGTGTTAAATTAAAAATTTTAACAAAAATGATCTGAATGAAATTAACTAGCCTTAGACCCTCTCTCTGTATCTGAAACACGATGAAGCATGTTTGTTTACCTTTTTTCACAATCAGAGAGCACTAATAGGCTGCTGAGTTATTCGTCGTGCATGCGCAGATCGTCACCGATGCTACAGCACGGTATTATTTATCATACATTTTCCATTTTCAAATAAACACCTCTCTGAATTTTTTTTTTATTAGATGTCCATTTGCATAAACATCCTTTATAATTTGAATAATAATAATAATAACAGTTCATACGCGTCCTTGCAATTCCTTGAAAGTCGTGTAAAAACAAACATGCATTTCCCAGTACTGGAAACTCCTGGAATATGCTTGTCCTTGCATGTGCTTGAAGTTTCATAATATTGAAATTTAGTTGAGGTATAACATTGCTATTTTCATTAAACTCCAAAGGTTCATTTATATTTTTTCAAACCATGCATGACAAGACTATTGATTGAGTTCTATAGATTGTTCTATAGATTTATCCATAGAAATTTTAATCCCAGAGTTGCCCTTTAAAGAAATCATATTTAAGAACTTGATCTATGTTATGTCCATTGTCAAGATTATAATATGAAATTATTTTTTTTATTAATTTTTAAAAATGTAATAATGTTCACATATTTTATTTTATCATATAAATCTACAGCAACTGTAACATTCCCTCCACCACCTCCACCACAAACTACGACGGTCACATCAGTTGTAACAACAGAAGTATCTACAACGCCGGTATCACCAAGTGAAGTGACCACTTTGGAATCAACGACTCTCTCCACCGAAATTACAGAGTCAACTACTCATATTGTTCACACAACAACAACTGAACGTGTAACAAAATTTGTAACTCCAAGTATGTATCTGAGGTTGAAAATGTTAATCTCTTTTATTTCCTTTGGCTGTGTTTCTGTGAGAAAGAAAGTATTCGATAAAAATACTGTAGAAATATTTGTTTAATCTATTCTAACAATAAAAAATATCTGATAATTATCCAATTCTAATCAGATAACTGTCCTAAATGTGATAATTTATAACCTTTGACATAGTGTCAACCATGATATTGTGTTTTGTGGTGTTGTCTTCACGATACCACACAACGAAAAGGGAAATCATTAGAAGTCAATTTCTCCGATTTTTTTTAGTGTTGACATTTTTTTTTTGTTAGTCTTGTTTTTTATTTTCATATTTACTGATTTTTTTACTAAATAAATGATCCAAAAAAGTAAATAAACTTATCCTATAAATTGTAATAAGTTATCTGAAAATAGACAATAGAATGTAAAATAAATCATAATACAAAAAAATACCATAAAAAATACCATAAAAATACCATAAAAATACCATAAAAAAACCTGAACGAACAACAAAACTTTCATAAATAGAAGAAAAAAAATTTTTTTTGCAGAATTGCAACTTAAAAAAAAAATTGTGGATATAAAACACAAAAAAAAAATTGTAGACTTACAACTTTTAAAAAAGTTGTGGATATGAAACACAGATTTTCTGTACACTTACAACCTTGAAGAAAAGTGGTGCATGAGAAACAAAGATTTTTTGTAGATGTACAACTTTAAAAAAAGGTTGTGAATATGAAACAAAGATTTTCTGTAGACTTACAACCTTAAAGAAAAGTGGTGCATTGGAAACACAAAGACTTTTTGAAGACTTACAGCTAGAAAAAAAGTTGTACATGGGAAACAAAAATATACTTTATAAATCCCTACCCTTTGGAAAAAATAACACCCTCAAACAAGGTGGATCTACCATGTTAAATTACTAGGACATCTACCTAGAACCACAGAGAACAACCTAAAAAATAGGTAATATTTTTGTTGGTGTTCTTGATACCTTTAATAAGTAGTTGATTGTAATGGTGTCGAATTAGTCTGAACGTCTATTAATGGCTGTATTTTCCTATTGTAGGCCATTGTTGAATATATCCTTTGTAGGCTCCCTTGGGAAAGGAGCAGACCTGTGTTAATTGAGAGATTTATTGGTCCATGGTTATGGGAAAATATAGATAGGCAGCAAGGTTGGTGTAAGATAGTTATTACAGGGTGAACCCTATCAACTACCTTTGTTTACCTATACCTATCTTGTCACTACCATTATCTACCATGTTAACAGAGTTATTTTTTTCAAAGGGTACTAATAATTGTGAGGTCTTAACACAAAATGAGTTGCATCTTAGGTGAGATCAAATTGAGATAATTACCAAAATTGATCTAAAGTCCAATTTTTGTGGAATTTATTTAATAAATTATAAGTGTTACTGTATGGTAATTATATTTCATTATAATATATTTTTATGTCAGTTTTCACGCAGGCGAGTGTACTTCATACAGATTTACTGAGGTTTATAGTCTTGTAATTTATTTTTAGAAAATTTTATGGGCAATACATGAAAATTAAAAATGTTTTGTCACTCCGAAATTAAAATTAATTTGAAATTAATTTAGCTCATTTAAGTAACATCAAAGATAATAACCTGAGAATTGAAATTAGTGTATTTAAAAATTGTTTAATAAAATTTTAACACTAAAAAATTACCAAAATTATAGATGCTGGCAGCCTCTTAATTAATTTTTGCTCATTTTTAGCATTATATTTTTGCAAAATCAGGGGTAAATTTTTTTTTTTTCAATATTTCGATTTTGAGTGGAATGATCATAATTTATTAGTTTTGGTTCAAGACGGTGATTCGGTTTAATTCGTAAAAGGCGATTAAAAGGCACCCATTGCATTCCATAGCAGGAGGATCGCCATACCTTCCTGATTTTTAGATCACTGTCTTTGTCAATACTTCAATGTCACGTGGTTTCCCACCCCGATTTCATGGACATATAATTATCCGCTTGCCTGGTTTCAGTTGCATGTGATTGGCTAATCCACTCAAAAAAGGTTGGATATGCATTTATGACAATTACTCAGAAGATTCATAAAGTTTAGGCGTTTTCCCACAAGCTATCGACTGCTAAAACATTGTTTGTGGTTATCTAGCCTAGCCTAATTCTCTCACCATTGCCATTAAATAGTAGTACACCTATGATATGTTCTCAGACTTACCTCTTTCAGCGAACACAAGGCCTAGGCCCTAATTAATGTACTATATCTCAGGCTCTCGCATGGGCCATAGCAGCATTCGTGGTTCGAAAATGAGAACCTTTGATTGGTTGACTCTGTAGCCTAATTAGCCAATTACGGCACATTAATCATTACGTCATGTTACCCGGTACTTTCTATTCTCAACACAAGTTCATTCACTATTGTATTATATATTAACGACAAACCTCACACCGCTAAAACTTCATCATCCACTGGTGGCGCATTTTATTAAACACTTAAAATAATAATATACAGACTTGGAGCAAGTCTAATAATTTATATATTCAAAAGTTTTTCAAAAATCAATTTGTTGTCATTGTTCATGTGACAATATATCTTTAAAATGTTCAAATCTTGGGATCTACTCATCCAATTAATGTCATTTAAAGTGCAGATTACAATTAGGCACTATAAAATGTACCCGAAAGGTCCACTAATTCAATTAAGAAAGTATAATGCATACTCAAAGCAATGAGATACATGCCATCGTGACAGGATTCAATATTTCAACATAAATTATGTCGTCAGGAATGAAAGGTACTGATAACTCAGTTTTGTTTTTTTCTACAATAAGATTAGGTTTCGCAAATTTATGAAATACAATAACGAAAATGGATACGTCACACTCCCATTTTTAAAAGTTGCTAAGTGTGTTAACAAATACATCAAATTTTCTACCTACGAATTTTAGAAGATTGTTGTAGAATACTGACGAACTGTGACTGATATTCAAGGTGTTCAATTCAAAGGAATTTATGACATATCCATTTTCATATTTCTTGAAGTTACAAGACCTCCATATTTTGTGATAAGGCCTCATAATTTTACCATTGTTTTATTTTAGGTGTATGCTTCCACCAACAGCAGCCAGTAGATTTCTCCAGTTCAAATATAGGCAATGTAACGTTAGGTGAAAACGTTGATCTGTTTGCTGATTTTAATTCACCCATAACACTTAAAGGAATCAAAATAGTGATGCCAGAAAATTCTCAGGCTATTAACTTCCAGTTATCAGTAGCTTATGAAGGCAACCCTAATGTTTTGGTTCAAGATTCAACGGTATGCTATAAAAACCTCTTATTCTTCAAAGTAATAGATTAGGCTATAATTGTTAATTATATGCAAATATTAAAGTCCCCATTACTTTGCTCTTTTCTTATCATGGAAACAATAAAACATCACGACAGTCTATATGATAAACATAAAAATACAAAATTTGTAAAGTTTAGTCCAGACTATCAAATTTTCTTTGACAAATAACTTTGACGTGCCTATATATGGTCATGATGATGTCACACCATGACCATACATAGCAATATCATTACCATATATGGATATAAAGTTTTTTTTTGTCAAATAAATGTGATAGTCTTGATTGAGCAACACATCTTAACTGAATGTTTTCCAGATTCAATTTACACCGGAAGAATCATGGCGAATTAATGATGGAGCAAAATACGAAATTCCAATTGAAGATGATCGTATTGTAAGGATAATTTTGAGACCAGAGGTACCGTTACCATTCAGGGTTAACTTCCAGCTTTATGGGTGCACTGAAGAAGGTAAAGTATATACGGTGTAATTAAATAAAATTTTATGCTTTTGAGGGAATATAGAAAATATTTACCAAGATAAATTGGATATTTTTGAAGAGTATACATAATGTTTTTCATTATCCCCAAAAAATCGGCATAAAATATTGTAATTTGCTAATCTGCTACATCTGTGGATCAGATATTGTTTTTGACAGAATCATTTTTTTTATTATTATTTAATCCAAACTGTCTACCCCTTGAAAAAAGTAACACCTTCCAACTAGGGTTAACATGGTAGATAATGGTAGTGAAAAAGTACATCTAGGTAGTCAACAGGGTTAACCCTATAAAAACTACCATTCATGTATAACATTAACATTATTATCCTACAATGACCAAAACCCATACATTTCTAAATGAACACAAAGTCATCTCCCCTCTCAAGGGAGATATACATATGAAAATACAGCCATTAATAGAGCTGCAGACTAATTAAAACTGACATCACAACAATCACTTAATGACCTTAAGGTACCAATAACACTACTGTGCTAATAGGTAGATCTTCATAGTAATGTAAAATGGTAGACCCACCTAGTTGGAGAATGTTATTTTTTCCAAAGGGTACTGATCACCTTTTATTATTGTCAGAATCATTACTTTTTATGTGATCCACAGCATTTGTGGGTCTTATTATTGCCGGAATCTTGGTAGTTGGTCCCTTTATTCTTTTCGTAGGGCGTTCAATTTATCTATGTAGGATTCCACATTGGGGGCCGTCACTATGTCTTCTGGAAGTCTGTTCCACTCAGAGGTCACACGGTTACTAAAAAATTGTTTACTGACATCTGTGCACCTAGTTAGGAACAATGGTGGCCCCAAAATTTTATTTCTTTTTCTATACAAATGAGTTCAAGTTCCAAAAACTTTGTTTATTGCTCAATTAATTTAAATACACACACATGGATTAAAACTATATACATGTAAAAAATGTTTAAAATATCTTAAACCAAAAACGTATGAGTTAAAAATATTTGCAAATTTCATCTATTAAAATTTTGATTATATTGCCGGATGCC
The DNA here is from genome assembly GCA_025631205.1 of Nesometra sesokonis. Taxonomy (NCBI): domain Eukaryota; kingdom Metazoa; phylum Echinodermata; class Crinoidea; order Comatulida; family Antedonidae; genus Nesometra; species Nesometra sesokonis. Next base: position 11,828 of record JAOTQE010057388.1, read on the forward strand.
TTGTGATAGAAAGGAGAGAAAATGGCGATTCATGCAAGAGATGGCATAATGGCCCATAAGAAATTGTGACTTATAGTGGCCTTGAAATTGAAAATATTACACTGGATTCTATAAAATCCACCATTTTTAAAGGAGCACCTGGGCAATCACACTCCTTTGTACACTTCAGCATGCCTCCAGGAGAGCAATTTATCACGTTTTTTTTTGTGGGAGGGCCTAAATACATAGGTGTGTTTTATCAATGTTTTGAAAATATGGCATCAACAGACACAGAACCAATTAAAAGATATTGAAGAATAACAAGAATAACAAACACCTATAGTAATTGCATGTATAGGTACTGTAGTTGTTTTTTTAGCACCCCCAAACACGTAGTTAATGGATTTTAAAAAAAAATTCAAGTCATTGATGGTACTTCAAATTTACACAGATTACATGTAAAATTATATTACACCTGTTTTTCAATTAAATAGTATACTACAATCATATATATTGTAAAACTAACATACAAATAAATTATTTTTATATTAAATATAATGTTGAGTAAAATTTATTGCCTAGTGAAAAAGGATGTTAAACCATTCGTTTCCGGAATTGGTCAAAGCTGAATGCATTCTGCTTTGATGTTGCGGGACAGTCCCGGGACGCTTCACCCCGCAATTGACTTTTTACACTGTTTACACTGCAAATCGTTCCCGCAATTATTCGTCCTGGGATGCACAATTGCGTGACGATTCCACCATTTTGGCAGTGTAATAGGGGTATAACATAGTATTTTGTTTTTATGGATATTTTGTAAGCAGCTTATGGATAATATAATTACGTATTATAAATCCAGCTTTTATATGAATAAATAGTTTTAATCATATTTTTACATTTCTATTGCCATTCCCAATATAGGCCGAAAATTTTTTAATGCAAAAGATCAAGCTGCTGATGTCTTATAATGTCATACGACACCATTACAATGTTCACATTCAATTAGTATTGGTTCAAGACGGTGATTCAGTTTAATTTGTGAAAGATGATTAAAAGGCACCCATTGCATTCCATAGCAGGTGGAACTTCATACCTTTCTGATGTTTTGATCACTGTCTTGGTCAACACTTCAATGTCACGTGATTTCCCACCACGATTTCATGGGCATATAATTATCTGCTTGCCTGGTTTCAGTTGCATGTGATTGGCTAATCCACTCGAAAAAGGTTGAATATGCGTGTATGACAATTACCGGTAGATTCATAAAGTTTAGGCCTTTTCCCTCAATCGATCGACTGCTAAAACATATTGTTTGTAGTTAGCTAGCCTAAATTAATTCTCTCACCATTGCCATTAAATAGTAGTAAGCCTATCTAGTTGCACCTATGATACTGTAAGTTATCAGGCTTACCTCGATCAGCTAACACAAGGCCTAGGCCCTAATTATACGTTATATTATTTGCAAAGGCTCTCTCATTGCATCGCTCGTGGTTAAAAAATGAGAACCTTTGATCTGTTGACTCAATGGCCTAATTAGCCAAATACGGCATGTTAATCATTACGTCATGTTGCCCGGCACTTTCCATTCCAAGTTCATTCACTTTTATAGAAGTCTGTATATTAATGCCAAACCTCCTTAATTCTCCTTAAACTTAATTATCCACTGGTGGCGCATTTTATTAAACACTTAAAATATAATATTCAGGCTTGGAGCAAGTCTAACATTCAATTCTCATAATGGAAAAAGTCTATGAAAATGGCTGGAGTCTCCTGATGTTTTGAGTCATTTCCCACCCTCCTGAAAAAATACATTTTTCTCCCGAAAATTTTAAGTGTCTCCCAAAATTATTCAGAGTTGGTCTTGGCCTAGTCTAGGAGCAAAATCTGTTGTCCCTTCTAAAAATACCAGCTCTGCTCAGTGTTAAATACAATTTATATACAATAATATAGATATTTTTACATATTGTTATGTAATTTTTCTGTGCTCTGTTTTTTATTGTGACACGTCGCACATTTGTATCTACGCAAATTTGATCGATAAATCAGCCGACATTAAATCTCCTTATTTTTCACTTCTCAAACTTGGAACCTCTGCATGGTAATGGTCACTTATTACATCATAAGAAACTTATTGATTTGATCCCTCAACATTTTAACCTATTTAATGTCAACGTTTTTATATATTTGAACAGAATGGACATGTGTAACTGAACCATAACAATAAAAAGAAAATTGTGAAATTAATGACCTATCGTCACTCCTGAGGACGATCAAAGCACATTGATCGAAACGTTGGGTAGTTTACAACTACATACCTGGTGTAACGCAAATGTTATACAGTGGAACCTCGATTTTACATACCTCAATTTTATGAACCCTCAATTTTACATACTGTACTCCTAAATTTAACTAAAACTGGTTAAGCATTAAGTTTAAACAAATTTTAACTGGATATGGTGTTAAAACTGCGTTCAAGTTAACCAATATTTATAGTTTTTTTATGCTTAAAATCCTATAGGCCTAAAAAATGGGTATATGAGAAAATACTTAATGAACAAACTTATAAAAAGACCATAACTCAATTTTACACACCTTTGGATTTACATACCCCTTCTGGTCCCTTACAGTATGTAAAATAAAGGTTCTACTGTATGTTTATTAAAATTAATGTCGTTTTTAAAATGTGTGTCATGTGGTCTTTAAATATATCATTTTAGAAGAACTTAGTACTACTACTACTACTACACCAGAAGTAGTAACAACAACTGTTATAGAGACAACAACAACATCATCGCCTATCACAACAGCAGAGCCACCCACGGTAAGCACCTCTAGAACTACAACTGAGACAACAACAGGTCCCATGACCACAACCAGGCGAACTCATACAACGTCTATGACAACAACAGGTAAATAATCATTCTTTACATCTGATCTATTATACTTGTTAAGTCATATAACCCTTTTTCTAGTGTAAAGAAAATAAAAAATGGCATGATATAAACAAATGGTTAATTTCAAGAAGTGTCATGAATTAGAAAATTGTAAAGAAGTTAAAATGGACTGGTAAGACCTAGTTCCAGTGGGTTTCTTTATTATGAACCAATGACCCATGTACACCTTAAGCCTATGTTCAAATTGAAAAATGTATTTACACAAATGAATATTTTTGTATCATAAACATTTGAAGATTTTTTTTTTCAATTTCACTACCATAGTACCAACTTGGGAAATATTATTTGCATTTAAAAATTGTCATAATCTTAACTTATTATTACTAAATTTTAATAATGAAAAAATGAAATTGATACACTTTCTATATTTCTGTATTATAATTGCTTAATATTGTATTCTCCTCCACAATTTCAACACCTGAAGCTCCAACAACTGAAACTCCCAACATCTGAAGCCCCAACAACTATAGGCTCAACAACTGAAGTTCCATCAACTTAAGCCTATGTTCAAATTGAAAAATGTTTTTAAACAAATGAATATTTTTGCATCATAAACATTTGAAGATTTTTTTTTTCAATTTCACTACCATAGTACCAACTTGGGAAATATTATTTGCATTTTTAAACATTTTCATAATCTTAACTTATTATTACTAAGACTTTAATAATGAAAAAATGAAATTGATAAGCTTTCTATATTTCTGTATTATAATTGCATAATATTGTATTCTCCTCCACAATTTCAACAACTGAAGCTCCAACAACTGAAACTCCAACATCTGAAGCCCCAACAACTATAGGCTCAACAACTGAAGCTCCATCAACTGAAGCTCCACCAACTGAAACTCCAACAACTGCAGCCCCACCAAGTACAGGTCCAGCAACTACAGGTTCAACAACTGGAACTCCACCAAGTACAGGGCCAGTAACTACAGGTTCAACAACTGGAGCCCCACCAAGTACAAGGCCACCAACTGAAGCTCCAACAACTGCAGCCCCACCAAGTACAGGGCCATCAACTACAGGTTCAACAACTGGAGCTTCGCCAAGTACAGGTCCAGCAACTACAGGCTCAACAACTGGAGCATCACCAAGTACAGGGCCAGTAACTACAGGTTCAACAACTGGAGCCCCACCAAGTACAGGACCACCAACTGAAGCTCCAACAACTGCAGCTCCACCAAGTACAGGTCCAGCAACTACAGGTTCAACAACTGGAACTCCACCAAGTACAGGGCCAGTAACTACAGGTTCAACAACTGGAGCCCCACCAAGTACAAGGCCACCAACTGAAGCTCCAACAACTGGAGCTCCACCAAGTACAGGGCCAGTAACTACAGGTTCAACAACTGGAGCTCCACCAAGTACAGGTCCAGCAACTACAGGTTCAACAACTGGAGCCCCACCAA
>JAOTQE010057399.1:0-19464 GCA_025631205.1 Nesometra sesokonis
GTGGAAAAATGTCAAAAATAGTGAGAAAATGTCAAAAATAGTGAAAGAGTTAGATTGACTGGAAAATAGTGAGACTTGGGACTAGTTTTATGATGTTTCTTTTTTACTGTTAACCAAAAATTACACAGAACATTCAATAAACTTTATAGTTCTGTTCATTGCCAACATATTAATGGAAAATTAGCTTACAATATATTTGAAAAATGTCTAATATCTAGAGAAAATGTGAAAAAAAATCAAATTCCGGAGAAAAATGAAGTAGGCCTATGGTTAATTCTTGGAGCCCTGGAGATAATCCGAAATTGCGAGTTCTGAGTTGAATTTAGTATTCATGAGAAAGTTATATCTGCTATTCAGTATCGTTACACCAGGGAACAGTTAACTGTTCCCTGGTTATACAATACTAAGGGGATGTCCATACATTACGTAACGCAAGGAGGAGTGAGCGGGTGTGTAGATTTATTTTACAGTGGGTTACAGGGGGTACAGGGTCTTTGAAAGTTTGTGTTACATAACATTCTTATTTCACTCATGTTACAGATATCAATAGTCGTCATCATATTCATTTAATTTAATAATTAAGATTTCCTTTTTAGACACAAAGAGACAATATTTTAAGTTACAGGTTTATTGATATCTGGCGTATTATTAGATTAAAACAAACATTATAGTAATGTTATTGAACATTACTAAGATTGCTTCCTTTAGATTAAATAAATCCTCGCAGATACTTATTATAAGTTCAGTTGGTGGACAATGCTTTTATTAGTGGCAGAGGTGGGGGTGGAAGACAAATATATACATAATGTGGGGATCTCACTCAAGACTTACAATCCGTTACAGGAGTGGGTAGGTCTTTGAAATGGGCAAAAATAGCGTTACGCAATATATGAACAGACCCTAACCAATTAAGCCTATTGTTTGAGGTGCAGGCAATATTTGGAACAAAATGCCCGCGATGAGTGTTTGAATTTATCTGAAGCACACAGTGGTGAAGTAAATTTCTCTATTCACTAAAGACTCATCAATTGCAATAGTGAGGTTTCGCAACTAAACGAAATACGACCACGAAAACGAATACGTCATAAATCCTTGAAACGTCTGAATAACACATTGAAGATCTCTCACAGTTGGTCAGTATTTTTCAACGATCATCAACGATTTGTTGGTAGAAAATTTGATATATTTTTGAACACATTTAGCAAATTAAAAAAAAATGTAAGTGTGACATATCTGTTTTCGTTATCCTATTTCGTAAACTTGGGAGACCTCACTAATTGGTTAAAAAACGAACACAATCATTGCTTTATAATCTATAGGGTGTAGGATTTCAACAGCGCCGTCAACGAGTTCAATTAACGGAAAGGAAAATAAGGTTGAACAAACAATTGTGACGTCATTGAATCATAATGAATAATAAACATATTTAAATGTACATAAATCAAAACCATCATGTAGTTATAATGTATAGTGATTTTTGTTTATATTACAATCCCAAGGTAACATGGGATATTTTAATAACCAAATACACTCTGACAATGTGTTTAGGCCTATCCAAATCACGTAGGAGGAACGCCATGGGCAGACAGACGATACTAATTCATCAATGATGATGACTATTACTGTATATATTTTTGTCCAGCATAATAAAGGTAACTAACCGTGTAAACGACAGATGTCATGCAAATACAGAAATTAAACTTACAATGTGTTTGGATGAAAATTGTCAGTAAAGTTAAATTTATTTTGCTGGAAAATAATTATAATTGTTTTATCAGCTATGGTTCAATGTGCCTGTATATATAAAATATAAATATTTGCTATGTGTACATCACAACCACTACTATCACAACCATAATTAACACCACCACCGGCACAACCACCATGAAACATCACCCACAGCAGCAGCACCACCACCACCACAACCACTACCACCACCACCCCACCACCATGAGAACAACACCACCAGCACAGTCACCCCCACAACCACCACCAGTGACCATAAACAATAACACCACCACCACAACCACCACCACAACAACAACAACTACCACCACACTGCCACTATCTCAACAACCGCAACCACCACCAGCTCAACCATCACGAATGAACACCACTGCCATCATGCCCACTACAACAACCACCCACACCACCATTACAACCATTATCACCACTAAAACCACCACAACCGTGTCCACCACCACCATGAACATCACCACCACTTATGACCACAACCAGTACAATTGCTATGAATACCATTACCTCACCTCCACAACCACCAAAATTAACGCACCACAACAATTACCGGCGCAGCCACCATCATTTCACCAGTGACCATAAACAATAACACCACCACCACAACAACCGCAACCACCACCAGCTCAACCACCACAATGAACACCACTGCCATCATGTCCACTACAACAACCACCCACAACACCATTCCCACCACCACAACCATTCCCACCACCACAACCATTACCACCACTACAACCACCACAACCGTGTCCACCACCACCACCACCCGTACAACCATCGCCACCACCATGAACACCACCACCACTCACGACCACCACCAGTACAATATCGCTAAAAATATCATTACCGCACAACCACAACCACCAAAATTACCGCACCACCACAACCACCAACATTACCGCACCACCACAACCACCAAAATTACCGCACCACCACAAACACCAAAATTACCGCACCACCACAACCACCAAAATTACCGCACCACCACAACCACCAAACTTACCGCACCACCACAACCACCAAACTTATCGCACCACCACAACCACCACAATTTTAAGCACCTCAATGATGAACGATAGAGAATAATATTGTTAACTTACTATATAACCCCAGGAGCGCTAGATGTACACCCTAAACAAAGCTTCTTGCGTCGTTGAAGAGTAACGAATATTCCAATAATGCACATCTAAATACAGTAAATACGGTAAACAAAAATAAATTCGTGTATATACATCAATGGTGGCGACCGCGGGGGTGACCCCATGTCGGGAAAGTCTGCCTCCCCCCACGTCGGGGAAGATTGATCGTTCTTGATAGGGGAGAGCCTAAAAATATTCTATAATTGACCCTAAAAATAGAAAATAGACACACGCAAATGTGACAAAACAGGCTACAGGGACACGCATAATGGGGATATAACGGGTTTATTTTGTGTTTTTTTTTTGCTTGTCAAAACCAAATCGTTAACCACGTCCACCCGAACCCCTTTAGAAATGGCGCCCTACCCTTTTTGTTGATCTCTGAATCTGTCTGGCTGTCCCCCTGTCGGAGACCATGCCCCAGTCTGACAAATCCTGGCGCTACCACTGATACCTACCGTAAATCTTCAAATAGGCACAGCGCCGCTTATAATATTGTCAGTAACACCGCAAGGAGGCAAAAACTGTTATGTGTGTACAGAAATGCGCGTAAAGAGACGCTAACGAACACGTCAGTGATTAACAAATTGGAGGCCACATTTTGTGTCACTACGCGTACCTTTCTATACGCGCGCGTAACAGTTTAGTCGAGAACGGTATTCAGCAAAATATTTCGAATGGCACTTTTCTTGGTATGTACATGAAATTTGGAATCCAACGAGTAAAATTCCACTATGACTAATTTTGCAATATAGAAACCAATCCATTGAAAGTTATATAACGGAGAGTAGAAGAAATAACATAAATATATCAAATCATTTAGAAACAGTATGCATTGATGAGCACACTTGTAATGAATTACATTGGCAGTTTAATCACTGCTGAAATAAATAATGTTCATTAAATACTGACAGTTCAGAAGAGATACAAAGGCTAACAGCGTTTATCACCTTTAACACATTATTCATTGTGCTACTTAAATCAAACAACTACATGTAATGTTCTTCGAGATGAGTTCATTTACAAAACTCACTATTAGCAGGGGCGGATTTATGGGGGGAGGGGGGGTGGTGGCGCAACCGGCCCCCCTCCATTGTCGTCAAAACGTAATTGCGCCCCTCTTATATTAGGTGCGCCGGGTAAAAAAAAATGTACAATAAAACCCAAAATACGGCGAAAATACGTTGGGACTAAGTTACATTACAGTAATACATGACAGTATTAACCTGAGAAGCAAAGTTATATTGCAACAAACAAGCATCGTAAGCTCATCAGATTCGATGACTAGCTCCGCACTCCAATTTAATAAAATGAGACATATCACTGTAATCATATGGCCGGGTTATTAGTGAGGTTTCGCAAACTTACGAAATACGAAAACGAAAACGGATAGGGGGCCTACGTCACACTCCAATTTTTGAAAGTTGCTAATGTGTCCAAAAATATATCGAATTTTCTACCTATGAATTGTTGATGATCGCCGTAAAATACTGACCAACTGTGAAAGATATTTAAAGTGTTCTATTCAAATGATACAAGAATGTATGACGTATCCGTTTTCGTATTCGTGTTTCGTAAAACTGCGAAACCTCACTATTGTGATATTACTTAAATAAATAGTTGCATTTACAGCTCCTCTTTGGAGATAAATATGGAAGATACCTCCTGCACTGATGTATGTACAGTGTCATCATTATGACAAGGTTTCAAATTACTGAGTAAAAGAATATGCAATGAAAAAAATTAAAAACTTATGATAATGTTTTCTTTACAATAGAATACGTACAGAAGCTACTTGACTCCATGTCAGCCAATCAACAAACTCGTACGTTGAATCTTGGCAAGACGGTTCTGTTACGTTCGGCTTAGTTGTATTCATCACTAAAATTAAAAATATGAATAATTAAGATAACGATAGCGCTGGCCGGCCACAGGACCAACAAATATAATTGAGGCGTGACACGGTAAAACCACCAAGTTGTTGGAAAATTGAAAATTGAGTTATTGTTAAATTCATGTTATACTATTTGCAAGCTTTAAAATAAGGGGTCACTGATAAAAAAAATCGGATATCTAGAACGAAAGTTATTAGATAAAATATACAGAAATTTTCTATATATTTGTTTATATTTCCTGTTATTTATTTGCTTATTTCTCAGTAACTTCATGTGCTACAACTTGTTGTTTTTGCCATGACTGGCCTCAATTGTTTCACCGATGGCCGCCGATATTGAATTTGTAACTTGGAGTTTTATGATTTTAACAGGAATATGGATAAAAATACCATCATAAGCGTTTGAAAAAAAGATCTCGTTTAACTCTTTTAGGTACATTGTTAATATAACATTGTCAGGACCGTAGCATAAGTCAGACGAGGCGATCGTCTTGTCTGATATGTTTAATACAACACCCACCGCTCACACCGTCTGATGGTACCACGCACCCCAAGTCACAAGCCTCGCCTCGTCCCTTTTTTCCAACTATGGCTGTGGCCTATTCTTGGTTCAAGACGGTGATTCGGTTTAATTCGTAAAAGACGATTAAAAGGCACCCATTGCGTTCCATAGCAGGTGGATCGCCATGCCTTTCTGATTTTTTTGATTGTATATTAACGACAAACCTCACACCACTAAAACTTCATCATCCACTGGTGGCGCATTTCATTAAACATTAAAAAATAATATACAGACTTGGAGCAAGTGTAGCTGCGGCCCTGAATGTAATGCAAAATAAAAAAGCTTTACTATTGACCGTCATAATGACTTTATTGTCACCATATTTCAGGTAATACTAAACTATCAAAATACAATTAAAACAAGTATTTCTATAAATTAAAAGTTGTTCATTCAATATGCCTACAGGTCTCATTTGAATTTATTTTTTCCGTAGAACAAGGAACTTGACAATTTAAGCATAACTTATGTTTTATGTGCGGTAAACATTATATAGGCCTGTTTTACGTAATTTAGTATTATTATACATTTATATATTTTATGTACAGGTCTCTCTAAGAAATAAAATTGGCGATATAGCTGATGAAAGTACCTAAAAACAATCAGAAATTCGGCAGTTCCCATGATGAGCGCCATCAATCTTGAATTTGGTCAAAACATTACTTAATTACACTAGTATTTTTGGAGCTCGACATCGGAATTAAAAATAAAATACCTACCCATGTCGAAATAAATAAATAAGAAAGTATATTATAAATAATGTCATTGTAATCTCGTAAAATTTTAAAATAAATATCTCATAAAAATATCACCTGTCCTAAACATGGGTCATATCTCAAGACCAACGTGGTAACTAGAGCTCTAAGCTTGTTATGTTAGGTAATGAGTTGGTATTACGAGTTTATTTTAGGCAATTTCCCCAGGCTTAGCTAAATCGCCTATGTTATCGACCACCTCGGGCATTTCAATCAATATTACACTGTTAATAGTATATGGCAATGGGAATAATAAATCCAAAATTGTTTACATCTTACCTTCTAGCAATCTCATCTCAGACGCCATCTTAAAGGGTTTTCACATCCAACAATGATGACGGACAACGAACACAAGATACATGTTATTTTATTTACACCAGAGGGAGGGGTATTGTTTGACGTTAAGCTAAAGAACTGTAACACAAAGGTGTGCAGTGATGCATGTCGGGTATAAATATTGTTTTTGTTGGAACAGTTGGCGCTCTGGTTGTGTTTCGGACTTCTAATCATCTAATCAATGAAGTCTGGATTTGAAACTCACGTTGGTCGGTGGCTTTTGACCTTGGGCAAGATATTTAACGTTTTCACAATTCACCCAGTAGTATAAGTGGGTACCTGGGAGTATACATGCAAAATGCGCCGATGAAAGCTGGAAAAAAAAATGAACGACATCCATTCATCCTAAGGTGTGGTTTTCCTGACCATGTTAATATTATTATTACGCAATTAGAGGCATTGCGAAAAAAGGCTAAACCACCCGCATTATTTATGTTTTGAGCGCCCTCAATCTTTATATTTTGAGCACCCTCACTCTATGTTTTTGCTCACTCGTAAAAAGGTATTCATAATTTTTGCGACGTGTGCTTCTATATAGAACAAAATTGAAACTAAAACAACCAACATAGGGACATTCTTATAAAATAGGAATTTAATTAATAATTTACTTAGATCTATTATTAATTACCTAATATATTGATTACGTCAGACATAAATAGATCAAACTATTTTGCAAACTAATCGGTATGTGTCGCCACTTTTGATCAACCATTACACTAATACTGACACACGTCTATTTTCAATTAGCCATAGCCATTGATAGCATTATAAAAACAATGTTAGTCATTACAATTTTAACCACAGATTAAAATCATGACCTTGAATCACTTTTGATAGATTCTGAATTCCCGAAAGAACAATACCTACCAGGATTATTTGATAAGTCGTAATATGCCGAGATATTAATACGATACAAAATCTATGCGATAAAATGTAAGTGCTCCCTTAAGTATGACACGCCAATGCTGCATGTCAATGCTAGCTTTGGGTACGCGCACATCCAAGAAACTTTAAATTGAGAAACACAAGTAGGCATAATATAATACAATACTACAATATTATAAATTATTGCTTTAATTCAAATCAATATGTAATTAATATCTACTCTCTTTATGTAAAAGAATGAAACTATAACCCTTAGCTCTTCGATGAGAGTTTACCAAAGAGTGTGAAAAATTTCCACTCTAGGAGACGAGTTAGTCCAATGGAAATTATTGTAATGTCTTGAATAAAAGCCCCTTTGCCACAAAAGGGAAAGTCAATTATGGCAGATCCATAGATTTATTATTTATGGCTAGATGGTGAACCTAACACTGTAGAATTGAAGTCCCATGTAGGCGCATACTATTTTGATTTCATCAGCCTTCAATCATGTAAGTTAAATAATAATAACTGTTTTACAGTTAGTCTATTTTAAACATTCTGTTGTCATACAAATTATTTACATATGTCAAATATGTCTCATGTTGTTTTATGTCTTTGTATTAAATTTAGTTTCATTGATAATTTTTTGAAACTTCTATGAAAGATTGGGGGCGCAATTTCGACGTAGCAACCAGAGCCGTATATGACTCTGGTAGCAAAATCGTTAGAACGAAACACGATTTGATTGGTTGTATTCCGGAATAGTAGGTCCATACATGGAACTGCACTTTGGGACTATGTATTCTGTGGAAGTTCACCATCTAGCCATTAAAATAATACATCTATGGGAATATCTCAACTACCGCCCTCTAATGGGCAGCCACAAGTGCGTTAAACTTTTATTGAGTTGTAATTTCCTATAAGTGGTGGTTTGAGGGCAAGTTAAGATTATCGAATTGGTGGAGTAGAAATCACGCACATAGTAGTTGGAATGGTCTGCTAAGAGCGTTTTCCCAAAGTATTTTGGGCCCTCAAACCACATTCTATTTGTCCCTCCTCCTCCATGTAGTCCTATTTGATTTGGGCGTATGGTTGTCCACGATGGTTTGCTGGTTTATATGTACGTTAACCTTACTAAGGTGTAGTCTTTGAGATAGAGACCTACCGTAATATACTGCATTAAATAATGTCAATATCAGCAAAATTTTCGTTTGTGTGTTGTTTTGTGTTCGTGTTGGGGGTGGGTAACTGCCATATAAACGTATTTTATTACAAAAAAGTCACTCCGTTGTACCGCAAACCTCCATGGATGTAACATTTCATTCTTGAGTGGAATTCACACACGGTCTCAAGTGAAGAGTTGCCGAGTTATTAGTGGAGAGTGAAATTCTCTCCCATCGAGTGATATTTCGCGATTTAATATTAAACAAAAATACGAAATTGCAATTTGCAAGGCCAACAGAATCGCGAGTCAATGTTGGCGATTCTCATACGACGTCATAAACTCGAGGCTACCTATTTGATGACGTCATTTGCCATCCCTGGGCTTGGAAAAGATATATTTTTGTTAAAAAGTGATTAGAATTATACTGAAAATAAACACAACATGTAAACTATGCTATGCAACTTGCATCTCTGATATATTTACGTTTATTACTTGTGCTATCGCCAATCGTCTAGGCTAATAATAATCTATACTGTAGCGTGTGGTAACCATACAAGATAATCTATAATAATAACGCACTACTGTACTCACAATAACCCATGGGGGTTACTATCATAGTTCAAAACTTCATTTTCATTTTCATCACTTTAACTTAATTAAAACTAAAACTAACTTAGGATCATAGCTGCAAGGCTTACGTTTATAAAAAAGACCCATGCGTCATCAAATTTAATAACGATTTTTAAAAACCAAAATAGACGCTTCAGATTTTATAAAAAATATTTACGTAAAAAAAAAAACAAAAACAGGAAACAAATAATATAAAAATAAAACTTTTTTTTCTACATTATACTAAATTCAATTCAGTCACAAATATAATATTATTTAAATATCGATAACAGATCAGGGAAATATTCAATATGGCCGCCGAAATCAAGAAGGCCATTCTATACTGTCGACCTACACAAAAATGTCAAGTTTACAAACAGTGTTTAGGGATAAACACATTTCTATACACCTTTCTGCTAACAAAGTGTTAGAAAAGGCGTTTAGAAATGCCTTTATGGCTACAGTGTAGTTTATTACCCTTAAGTGGGGAGAGAGAAATGCAATGAGCTTCGTCTGTCTGTCTCTCTGCATCCATAGCCGATCTAAAAAAATAGTGGGCCGATTTACTTCAAATTTTTAGACAATGTCGGAATCAACCGTATCTAGATCCTCCTAAAACGTGGTGCTGATCTGCCTTACCACATGAATTCTGGATTCTCAACTATATGATTTTGTGTCTACTGCCCTCTCTGGGTAAGGAAAACTAGAAACTTGTCCGGGCTGAGCTACTTGTGCTGCTGTCCTTAAAATGACAAAACAACCATTCTTGACACTCAGAACAGTACAGTAGCGTTTTTCTGATCAATTTGAGATCAATTCTTATTGTAAAAAATCATTTCACCTAATATGGTTTGCCTACAGTTTACAGTAACTGAGATTTCAGACGACATGTTGGATAGAAAAAAACATAGGCGAGTGTCGTTTACGATTGTCCTGATTTGTTTGAACGTGCAACTGCGAAAGTTTTCTCCAACATCCAATTGGCCTAGTACACGTTGAACATGTTGTTTTTCCGTTTTCAATTCTTCTAAATTTAACAGTCCAATTGACGTCGCATAGATATTAATTCTTGCCCTGACGTGTTGTTCGAAAGCTTGATATAATATCAACCTGTTTTACTTTACGTGCTTACCAAAGTTTGTATCTCATTTGAGTTACAGTCAACGTTAGCCACAGAACTGGAGTTTTTGACTTTTAAATTATTAATTCAATTAAATTCACTTTCAAAAAACAAGTAAAGAAAGAAAATACAGTATTACATAATCCGAAAGGTCCACTAATCAATTTCAAGTAAGAAAGTACAGTACAATACATACTCCAAGCAATAATATTATATATTTTCGACATAAATTTTGTACATCATCAGAAATAAAAGTACACTTTTGGACTTTTGGCATTGGTGCTTATAAGCTGAAATTGTATTTACAAACTTTCATTCCTGATGATGATATAATTTATGTCGAAATATTGAGTCCTGTCACGATGGCGTGTATATCAATGCTTGGAGTATGTATTATACTAGTACAGTATTACATATCAAATGGAGTAAGGCATGGCAAAACCATCAAATTGTTGAAAAATTGGAAAATGGAGTTACTGAAACCATATTACACTTTTAAGCTATAAAACGAGGGGTCAATTATTAAAATCGGACAACTTTCACCAAAGTTTTTAAATATAATAGACCAGAATTTTCTATTTATTTCTGTATATTTCCTGTTTCATGTGCTTATTTCTCAATAATAGTGAGGTTTCGCAAACTTTCGAAATACGAAAACGAAAACGGATACGTCACACTCCAATTTTTGAAAATTCTTAAATGTGTTAAAAATATATTAAATTTTCTACCTATGAATTATTGAAGATCATCGTAAAATACTGACCAACTGTGACAGATATTTAAGGTGTTCTATTCAAATGTTACAAGAATGTATGACGTATCCGTTTTCGTATTC
Source organism: Nesometra sesokonis (assembly GCA_025631205.1). NCBI lineage: Eukaryota > Metazoa > Echinodermata > Crinoidea > Comatulida > Antedonidae > Nesometra > Nesometra sesokonis. Next base: position 11,035 of record JAOTQE010057399.1, read on the forward strand.
GTATTTCGTAAAGCTGCGAAACGTCACTATTAACTTCCTGAGCGACAATTTGATGGATTTGCCATGCCTTGCCTCAATTGTATTAACATATTACCTACAAAATAAGTAGATTCATGGAAACATAACAGTGAGTCCCACTGAATACTCTGTTTTTACTACCAATGCTGCGGATTGCCGAAAAAAGAATACTTTCATCATGAAATATGCAAAGGTCCGAAGTTGTAAAAACAGAATTCCTGGAGATTTACTCTTTGTCGTCCTACCACAATGTGTAATGTGTACCCGTCCTAAAATGTGTGCACAAATACCCTGATTTATAAGATCAAAACCTTGCTTGTTATGAAATTAAAAGTTATAACATTTATTGTCACTGCTAAAATGTGCTATCACTGTTCTCTAAAACATTACTGAACATCACAGTTGCTTCTACCAATATTTTGAAATAAGTAGGACAATTTATGATTTGAGTATGAAACTTTTACAAAACCTGGAGAAAATTTGATAATTCCGGGAGCCCGAGAGATAACCCAAAATTCCTAGAGACTCCAGGACAATCCTGAAGACTTGGGAGTTCTGAATATGCTATTCTCTAACGCAACACATGAAAGCACTTATATACACACACCGAGTACAGTAACACAATCCATCACACAATTCCACCAGATGTCCAGTGTCCAACTAATCTCCACCCGTCATGGCGACCACCGTTGCTGTAGCAACCGAGTCCAGGACGTCATTTGCAGTCGACATCATTGAATTCGCATTCTGAAATTAACCCGATAATGTATAAATAATGTCAACAATTTTTTTATCAACTGTGATAATTTCCTGGAACAGAGAAGAAAATATGGGGGAAGGTAAATTTGATAATTATCTTTCCTTTTATTGTGCTTCAAAATCAATATTTATTTGAAAGACTCGCCTCTCAATCATATTCATCTTCGTGTACATCCTGCCTAGAATTTCATTTCAAACTCTTTAAACGTCTTCGCATTTTTATTGTGGTTACTAATTAACGTCGTTACCTTCTTGATTATCAATATCCTTTATGTACTTTATAATCCACGTTTAAATTGTTATATCACGTATGTCATGGTCATTTGTTGTTGCAAACGTAATTAAGTCACTTGAAGTATTTCTCATGGCAAACAAGGCACAGTATTTATTAAGCGCTTTATAAATTATATAATTCTTTATGCATCAAAGTAGTTCAGCTGTATTTTGCAAATAACCTTAGCAAAGATATATTTTTCTTCCTAAGCTAAGGTGTACACACTTTTCGATAAAAAACACCGTGTCTTTAAAATTTAATTTAGAAGTGTCACAAAGATTTTGTCCCAGTAAATGTGGTCTCCCTCTTAATTCGATCAGGCTGGGACTATTTATTTGCTATTAATTTACTTAATAAACTGTGAATATTGACAATTAAGTCAAAATACTGTGTTTGCTCGCCTCTTTTACAATTTTAGGTAAGCTATTGTAAAGCTAAAAATAACATTGAAGCACACTACTATTAGATAGGTGCAAGGCTTTTGAGTTGTTAGAAGAAGTAACTTTAAAACAGGATTTGACAAACTATCTTAGATGATGTTAAAATGAGTGTGACCGAGCAGATGATGGTGATTAAAGGGCAACTCCGGCATACAAAGTTCTATGGATAAATCTATAGAACTATTTGTTTTGACCTAACAGATGAAATTTCACAACATTTGGGCAATGCGATAATGCCGAAAAACATATTTTTAAAAATGAGTCTCCTACACAAATTACACAGTGTTAAAAGAATAGGAAAATTGGAAATTTTGAAAGGGTTGTGCTTGAAAACCAAAATCACATTACAAATTTAACTTACATAATTGGAAAGGATCAGCCAAATTCACATTAGAACAGGTATATTTTAATATAACTTGTACTGCAGCTTTCAAACACAATCCTTTTAAAATCCGTAATTTTCATATTCTTTAGAATTGTGAAATACGAGTAGTAGACCCACTTTTTAATTTAAGACCTATTTTGGAGAGTGTTTCCTTCATTATTTCATTTCAGTGTTGTGAAGTTTGTCAGTCAGGTCACTACAAGTAATTGTTCTACAGATGTATCCATTGAAATTTCAATCCCGGAGTTTTTCTTTAAGTAAAACAGTTATAATTATGGGAATTGTTACCATCTTACCTTTTGCTCTTTTTCTTGCTTCTCTTCACTTCGTATTTTTTCTAGTTCTGGCAAAAGTGCCTTTCGATTAACAAACACGTGTTGGTTGTGCATCAATGTGATGGCAAGAGACCACCGGTTACGCGCCACCTTACTGCGATTTCCACCATTCTCCGACAAGCAAACGTCGCAGTTTTCTGTGATGAACATGAAATTGTACCTCATCGTCATCGTCATCACCATCATCGTCATCGTCATCGTCATCATCATCATCATCGTCGTCATCTTGATATGATCATCATCATCATCATCGTCGTCATCTTGATATGATGATCATCATCATCATCATCATCATCATCTCATTAAATAAAGTATAATACATCTAGACATGTGTAACAATTGTTCTGGTTGAAACTTGTTCGAGGAATAAAACCAATTTAGAGCTATTCATTGAACCACTATAAATGCTTTGACTCCCTTATGGTCTATAATACGTACACATTAATCAACCACACTAGGGCAGAGATAGCCATTTTATCAAGATTTTGAAAAGGGGGAAGTGCAGGAGAAATGACAAATTCAAACCTAATGAGGATATTGGGATACTGGAGGAAAATACCTCGAAAGCCAGCGGTTTATTGCATTTAATTTAAAAGAAATCTTTTTAAAATAGATGCTATTCAACATACTCTGAGGTACAACAATCCTATCAGGCCCCAGTTCAAGGGCAGTTCCTCTACACATTTGCCATCTCATGTCAACTTTTTTTATACCTTTGTCAGTGATCCGCGACGCCCATCGTTTTCGTCTTGTAGTACTCCACAGGATATGGCAGAATGTCACTAAGACAGGGTGAGTATGGGCCACCTCAAGATTCACGAATCCAAAATATGCTTTATATCCTTCAAAAGAAAAATTATGGTGCAACAGTAAATAGATAAATTCCCTTTGGTTTGATACGCATTGTTTAGGTTACATTTTTACAAGTCGTAATAGGCTAATTGTTTAGAATTATAAAAACGAACACATTTGTAAGGTGTCACCACAAAATGAGTCTTGCTGTACGAAAACACTAACTTGTACTATTAATCTCTGTAGATGAAGAAAAGGTCATTCCCCGTTTGGGAGTTTCTTAATCAAAAACATAACCTACACTGTAGGTTTATAGTACGTACACCATTACTTGTGCATGATTTTTTTTTTAAATTGCGCTTATAATGCAGTTTACAACCAAGGAAAAGTATAATTATATTTATCTATTATGGTTCGAATAGAAATTTATCATTCAAATTGTTAAGAAAGTACACTTATTTTGTTGATTGAAATGCTCTGCAATTTACGAGAACGATAATCTTTACCGTACATAATTATAAGAAATTTCTAAAATGTATTTTTAATTGTGCAAAGAAAACATTTACGTACTAAGCGATTTGTCTTTGTAGGGAGCCATGCGACGATTATCGTACTTGCTATTTAATTGTATCATTATAGAGGGCGTTGTTAATGGCGGCCGATTCTAATTTGCAATGCAAATTACAATCCACTAGTACACGTATAAATATCCAAGGGGTGTGGCAGTTCATTAGAGCCGTTGGTACGTTATAGAGCCAGCTAGTTTACCATTTAATCTACATAAATGTAGAAATCAATACTTGTAATGTTTTGAGTAAACGGAAAGAAATAAACGAAATAATATATTGCAGTTTTGGAGATTTGTGTTGATTATTTGCGTTTTGAACTAGAATCTAACTACGTTTATGTAAAGGATGGTCCGAAGGCAAGGGTCCGGACCTAAATCCATAACAGCAATATTTAGTTACTATTGTTATGTTCAGATAGAAGAGACTATAACTTTAAATTGGGTTTGAATGATGTTCATATGTTTGGTATAACCAGAAGAAGAATTCATTTTGAAATACACATGAAAACACATTTTAAAGATAAATGATTTTAAAGATAATCAATGTTGACTTCCTGTGTATTTTTCCATTGATTTTGAAAAACAGCCTTTACAAAATACAGTTCAAAAACTTAAAAACAAACAGGATGTTTGTAATTAAAACATCTAAGTAATAAAATTTACAAAACAAAAATCTTATTTTTTAAAATAAAACTATGACTTTTCACCTATTTTTGTGAATATCTCAAAATGACCTGGTGTACAACACGATTCATTTTGCCATGACATCTCACATGTTTGTGTACAGGTTTCAAGTTAATTTTGCTACTATCTGTTTGAAATTGGTTGGTTGGAAGCTTGTGTGCTTTGACATTAGTCACGCACATGCGCAGTTGAAATTGTAAAAGGGCTTATGCTAGATCAAACGCTGAGTATGCGGCCCTATAAGCCATTTCACGGTTTCAACTGCACATGTGCAGATTAAGGTCAAGTGATACAACGACGCGCGGCAATCATATTCCTTTCAATAAGAGTCGCGCGTCGTGTTATTACTAGATCTTGGTAACGCACATGCACAGCTGAAACCGTGAAATGGCGTATTCTAGAGACGCCTCGCGTACCGTACAATTAGCAAGTGCGCTTATTACACTTGCAAAATTAAAGGAATAAATCAAAGGGAACTATGCTTTTATTTTTCATGCGTTTTGTTCCAACAGGGAACAGTTAGGGATAAAGATAAACCCACAGAGATCTTTGCAACAAACGCTACTGACTTATAAGTATTATATTTCGTATGCAAGGAAGTTAAAACACATTAATTTATAACCTTCATGTCAATTTTGTATTTTTACCTGAATCCCATAATTCAAAGCCTCTCATTAGAACACATCGATCGATACGACCAATAAAAAGTGCGCCAAAAATAACACTTTTTATTATTCGCAGAAGACACGAGACGAGGCCGGTGATGACGTGGAAGAAGAAAAAGATATATGTAGCTACGTGGAACCAACGACTAAATAAAAAATAAAATGAGATAATTAAACAATACTTGACGGATATTGAATCCAATTTTCATCTTAATATGACTAAAAAATATGACAGTTCCAGGAAACTTGCTCAGATAAAAAAAATATGAATAATAATTACATCTATCAAACTAAAAAGTTACTAACAATGACTAATAGATTCTTCGAGCATTTCTCATTTCTTTGATTGAAAAGATGTAGCAGGTAATGTATTGAATTTAATTTATCATTAGGACAAACAGAAATGATTATGTTGTCGTGTAAGCACCTGCTACTGTATTTTCAATAATTCGTTTTCCTATTTAACATTTTGAGATAACTTCAAGTATTTTTTACAATTTTCGGGATAACGTTATTTCTTACAATTTTATGAATAATTTTAAGTATTCCGCCAACAAACATGGAAATGTAAAATAAAGGACCTATACTTTTAAATATTTTGGGGCGGTCGGACCAGGGATCGGACTTAGAAAAATGCTAATCGTGTGACTAATTGGACTAGCGCCCTCTACAGTTTATAAAGTTTACGTAGACGCCCTCTATACTGATACTTAAAATCTCTTACCTGTTGTCCAGACCTAAAACCTTTCCTTTTTCCTGCAGACAACAATATTTTATGGCAAAAACCTGACCGTAGAAAAAGGCGTATCCGATTACTAATGTTAACCTGAAATAAAATAAAATAAGGTGATGTGAAGTTTGCTTCAAAATCAAACTTTTTATTTCTTAATCATTCCAATAAGCCACTCAGGTAGAGGCCAAGAAATAAAAAAATCCGGAGTTTCCATCATTCACTAACAAAGAGCTTATGTCACTAAAGAATTGTTAATAATAAACTATAAGAGTGCATTTACTGATGGCGGTAGCCCCATTGAGAAAACTAAAGTCAATCTTTCTTACGTATTCGCCAAAATAAGGCCCACCATGGATAACAAACATTCCACTACAGTTGAACCTCCCGTAAACGGAAAACCTCGGGTCCAGGAAAAATTTCCGCTTACAGAAGGAGTCCGCTTATGAGAATTTCAGCCGATAGAAGACAAAAGTTGTAAAATTATGTATACGTCCTTATGTCTCACATTTCACGGAATTCTCAACAGAAATGGCCTATCAAATTTATAGACAGGGCATTCTATATTTTATTAAATTGGCCTATGGTTTAATCATTTTTAAGATTGGTTCAGTACAATGATTCTCAGCCATTACAGTATAGGGACGATTATATAAAGAAAAATAACTAATTTCCCGGGATTTCCGCTTATGGAAGGTAAATAAACATAAAATAATGCTAAATTTTAAAACAAAAAGTGTTCGCGTCCGTTTACGTGAGGTACCAAATGCACTGATTAGAAAAGAACACACGGGTCTTCGATTCAACAGTAGCACCACAGTGTCTGGGTAGGCTTATTAAACGCTTGTTGACACAGTCACACCAATAGCAGTTTGGTTTCCTTCCTTTTTTCGAATAGTTACCATGGACGGCCGAAGGGGGATGGGTGGGACGCATCCCCAGTGGTAACTCGGGAAGGAGGGTGGGCAGTCTCCCTGAAATTCACTTCAACTACAAAAACAAAAAGAGTGACTTTTATTGTGTTCAACATCATAGTCACCCTGGGTACCGGAGGTGTAAAGCAATAAAAACAGCGTGTATATATGGTAAATATGAATAGTTTGGCCACAAAAACCCCTTTCAGGGAAAGGCCAAAATTAAAGTTTTCTTTTTCTTGTCGAAATTTAATAGGGTTTAAACACCCCCTATTCCGATACCTGGTTGGGTCCCCCGGAGTGGGATTTCTGAGCAAGTTTTGACCCCGTCCCCTCCCCCACCCCTGTTCGAAAAACGTTCCACCGCCTCTGTATGTAACAAATACATAACCTACCAATAATCCCGTAAAATAGTAAGGACAACAGAATCATATCCATCCCGGAGTGGAAGAATTATAGTGACGTATACAAGAAAAACGAACACCCACGATGTTAATTGAAAGATGAAAAATTCTGCAAGAAAAACAACAAAATAATTCATTTTGGCGGTAGGTTTTTTAAATTTTAATTTCACGGCATGTTTTGGAAAATATCGTTTCAATGGTTTTTTTAAAATGTTGAACCTATAATCAATTGATTGATTGATCAAATAATAATAATAATAATAATAATAATAATAATATTAATATTTATTAATAATAATAACAATAATAATAATAATAATAATAATAATAAATTAAAATTACAGGCCTACACAAATGAAAATAACTATATACACGATTCCAATACAGGCCAGTATGTTTAAACCGATGCTAAATGGTTATACTCCCGTCCGCCGAAAAAGGGGTTAACCACGCGGCCGTCATTGTTAAACTGAAAAGGGGATAGAAAACACATTCTTATTTTATGAAGTGAAAGAACGAAATCCATGTGACAATTAATTGTGTTTCCACTTGAAAAACAATTCTTTTGTAGGTAAGAAAGTTCCATAATGTCTTCATATATTTTTCTATTTTCATTTGGGGCGAGGCATGGTAAACCACTAAGTTGTTGCAAAATTGGAGTTATGTTACCAAATTACACTGTCTATAAGCTTCAAAATGAGGGGTCAATTATCAAAATCGGACATCTATAACCAAAATTATGGAACAAAATAGACAAAACTTTGCGTTGTATTTGTTTGTATTTCCTGTTACAATTATTTTTTTTATTTCTCAATAACTTCCTGTGCGACAACTTGGTGGTATTACCATACCATGCCCCATTTATTCACTTCGCAGAGAACGGAAAATTTAATTAATTACAAATCAAAATAAATCACAAAGAATCAAAAAGATGAGTTTTCAAACTAGTCTTAAAAATATTCACAGAAGAAGACTGACGAATGCATCTTTTAAAGGAAGAGAGGTTCAATAGCATACCCATTAAGTTTAATCTTTTAAAAAAGTTTAGATGATGGCTCAGTCATTGGACTGGAAAAAAGCAAACGTTTTGCCCATAAAGGCTCTAGAACATCTATAAAAAATTACAGGCCAGTTAGCCTGACCTCTATTCCTTGCAAAATATTAGAATCTATTTTGAAAGAAAACCTAATTATTAGAGGTAGTTGAACACTGGTCAGACACCTTGGATAAAGGTGAGTCAGTGGACGTAATTTACCTTGACTTAAGTAAAGCCTTTGATTCTGTACCGATGTATAGATTACTAAGTAAAATTGGAGCCTATGGTATTAGAGGAAAGTTGTACAATTGGATTAAGTCTTGTCTATCAGATAGGAAACCATGTGTGGCAGTGAACAATTCTTCATCTAACTTCACTAATGTTTTAAGTGGTGTCCCACAAGGCAGTGTACTGGGCCCAATCTTA
>JAOTQE010057410.1:0-19463 GCA_025631205.1 Nesometra sesokonis
TAGCTTCTTTAAGTGTACACATACAGTAAAGTCGAGGTGCACAGACATTGATCCTTTCTTAACATCAGTATCAATATAAAAAATAATAGAAATACATTCGCTTATAGTGGGATGCTGTCCGCTGGTAGCACAGTATGATAAAAAAGTGAAAAAAGGGTTTTAAAATCGTCATATCTTTAGTACTACACTCCATTCTATGCCTCAGACCTTTTGTACTCGCAATGATAAAGAAATCTCCACCAGCTCCCGGACTATACCTATTGTTGATTATAAGGAAATTTACTGACTAACACAGAAATCTACAAGAGTAGCTGTGAATGTTTTTCATGAATATATATGAGAGATGGGCATGGATTTTAATTTTCAAGACATGGGTGAGATAGGCCTAGGATAGGCCTTGGTTACCGACACAGGCATAGGCCCTAGGCTAAGTCATGAACGGCAATTCGGTACATAAAAGTAACTTTATTTAATAATAATTATAATATTGAATACCTATGGACGATACCAAAAAATATTGTACATGCTGTGGCAAAATATTTAACTCGTCTTTGACTTATTAAATATTTTGCCACAACTCGAACAATATTTTTCGGTATCCTTCAAAGGCTTTCGATATTATATAAATTTAACTATGGTCCTATCTTACTGGGATTTGATATTTGTCATTAATTACATCATAATCCAGATCTCTCATCATTTCACAAACTAATACATTAAATAGGTGATTAAATTAATGAGACAATATATTTCCAAGGTTACAAGATATTTCACATACTTGTGAACCAATCATTAATTTGGTTAAATTTTGAATCTTACAAATACAATTATGGAGTAGTTATCCAAAGAAGAGAAGGCAAATTTATACAATTTATACTAAACATAACTGAACATAAAACACCATGCCTCTTTTCTTATCAAATTGTGAATTCTTATTGGCTATCTATCTTATGGATATAATTTTTCACTCAATATTATTTATTAGCCACAGAAAGGCAATTGCAGGTTAAGAATGGGTGCATCAACTTTAAAACCTGTCAATAATAAAAGTTTATATAATGAAACTGAGAGAAGGAATGATTTTAGACAATACATCCTGATCAAAGTTATGAACCTGTAATATCTGCCACACACAACAGTAACTTGCCAAATATTATTCAAATATACAAGACTACATTACGAAAAACCTGTTCAATTTTAAATCAAATATACAAGCTATAGCATATTGAGATGAAGTGGCTGGTTTTCTGGTTTAAAAATAAGGTCATGCCATTTTCTTGAAATTGAGCATGATGAAAGACAATCATGAATTTGGTATGTATGAATTTTTCAAAATAGTATATACTGTGAGTAATGTAAGCTTGTTAAAAGAAAACATTTTCATGCAAACATGTCAATAAAATGTGAGGTGTCGTGACAAAATGAGTCATGTTGAACACTAAGTCATTTTGAGATCTTCATAAAACTAAGTAGAAAGTCATAATTTATTTAAAAAAAAAATAAAAATGATGTTTTTGATGTTTTGTGAACTTTATTAAATTGTATAATTATAAGCATCCTGTTTATGTTTATTATAATAAATACATTTTGTAAAGGCTATTTTTCAAAATCAAATAGAAAAACAGACAAGAAGGCAATAGTTCTTTATCTTTAAAGTGATTTTTTCCAAAGAGTGTTTTCAGGTGTGTATATTTCAAAATTATTTTTCTCTGGCCATACTCCACCTATGAACTAATTCAGAAACTAATGTAAAGCTTATAATATCTTCTATTCTAATATTACAATAACTTAATTGTTATATTCTGTAAAACACAACTCATTTTGTGGTAACACCTCACAAATATACAGCAAAGTGTTTCTTACATGAAATATTTCTTCTATTAATCTCTGCAAATAAAAACAAATGTGCAAGTTCAATGTGGAAAGGAAAAAACATGGTTTTCTAAAATTATTTTGGATAGTTTTGGATGGTTTTACAAGTAGCCAGAAAGTAAATTGTTTAAATTGTTAGTTAAAAATTAAGTTAAAAATTAACATTTAATACATGCAAAATAAAGCATACAATTATCATGGATTTACATGAATCTATTAATAGACATCTGAAGGGATGATTTTTTTTTTCATTACATACTTCTTTAAAAAGATGTGGGATTTTCAACTTAAAAAGGCATGCATGGTAAAGTCAATACTTTCTATTTTTGGGAAAGTATTGGGATAAAGGATATTTTTCTTGGTGCTTTTTTCGTGGATATAAAAAGCATAGTTGTATTTAAATATGAAATCTAGACTAATATTATTACATTTGAGTGCATTTTTGACATACAGTAAATGAAGTGAATAAGCAATTTTATACTAGGAATACTTTTTCCCTTTTCAGATTGATATTCAAATGACAAGTACAAAAATACATATCTACTGCTTACAATGATATGAAAAAATGTTATGAGTGTACATGAAATCATTAGAGATATACCCCAAAATAAGCAAAAATTCAGAAAATCAAACTTCAATATTTAACTTGCAGATTTTGTAGCATACTGTTAATGAATTGGAGCATAGAAATCATGTACTTAAAAATAGTTCACTAAAATTAGCTCTTAAAAGGCAATACTGCAATGGCTAACAGTCAATATGGAATTACTTTTCCTTGGTTATTTTATACAGTTCACCATTAGTCCTCTGCCAGAGAGTGGGCCCTATTTTGTCATGGGAGCTTTTTTCCCTAAGCATGCCAGTAAAGCCCAAATAACTGGTATGCCTTGTGGTAAGTACTTTAAATGAACCAATTTCTATGCTCAAGTTAGTAATTTTATGTAATTTCATATATAAAAATAATTGTTTGGTAATTTTTTAGGTGGCAATACATCTAATAAAAAAGTTTAATGAATTATTTCGCTAAACATTGAAAAAAAAACATACAACACGCATTATACAAACATATACTTAACATTGTTATATGTACACGAAAATACCATTTAAAATTAACCATACCTCTGAGAAGTTGTCAACAGCAGCAGGGACATCCTCTGGCATTTCCAGTTGATCAGAAAATGAATCAGAACCTTCCCCGCGAGAGTCAGATATATCACAAGTATCAACAGTTTGTTCTTGACGCTGTTGCTTGCCATTTTCCCCAGAAATGACATTGGTGGAGGTGCCCAGGGTCGACAATGTGTGATCATGAAAAGTTTTCTCACCATCTTTAATTTGAGCCACTTCAGATAAAGCAACCTGATGATCTATTTTATCAGATTTACAATCTTGTTCACTCTCACCGGAGGTGATCACATCATGAGAACTAACAGAGCCCAATGATTCAGATGTATTTCCTGTTGCAATAACTTTACCCTCAGATTGTGATTCATATGTGCTCTGAATTTCACTTGTGTGTGATTCATGTGTGACCTCAATTTCACTTGCTTGTGTTTCGAGCGTGACTTGAACTTCACTTGTGGAAGATTTTTGTGTGAGCGGAATTTCTTTTTGTGTCTCTTCTATGATCTGAATTTCACTTTCTGATTCATGTGATTCGTGGGTAACCAGAATTTCACTTGTTTGTGATTGATTTGTGACCTGGATTTCACTTGGGCATGATTCATGTGTGACCTCAGTTTCACTTGTATGTGTTTCATGTGTGAATTGAACTTCACTTGTGCATGATTCATGTGTGACCTCAGTTTCACTTGTATGTGTTTCATGTGTGAATTGAACTTCACTTGTGCATGATTCATGTGTGACCTCAGTTTCACTTGTATGTGTTTCATGTGTGAATTGAACTTCACTTTGTGATTCATGTATGCTCTGAATTTCGCTTGGGCATGATTCATTTGTGACCTCAGTTTCACTTGTATGTGTTTCATGTGTGAATTGAACTTCACTTTGTGTTTCCTGTGTGAATTGAACTTCACTTGTGCATGATTCATGTGTGACCTCAGATTCACTTGTATATGTTTCATGTGTGAATTGAACTTCACTTTGTGATTCATGTATGCTCTGAATTTCGCTTGGGCATGATTCATTTGTGGTCTCAGATTCACTTGTATGTGTTTCATGTGTGAATTGAACTTCACTTTGGGTTTCTTGTGTGATCTGAATTTCACTTGGGCATGATTCATGTGTGACCTCAGATTCACTTGTATGTATTTCATGTATGAATTGAGCTTCACTTTGTGTTTCATGTGTGAATTGAACTTCACTTTGTGATTCATGTGTGCTCTGAATTTCACTTGTGCATGATTCATGTGTGACCTCAATTTCACTTGTATGTGTTTCATGTGTGAATTGAACTTCACTTTGTGATTCTTGTGTGATCTGGATTTCCCTTTTAGATTCATGTGTGATATGTATTTCACTTTCTGATTGTTGTGCTACTTGATTTTCACTTGAGTGTGATTCAACTTCAGGCACATCTATCACTTCATCTGTTAATTCACGCTCATCGCTTTCATCAACTGCTTCAACATGTTCTGGATATTGATTGGCATCAAGGTTTGGGAGTTCATCACCAATCTCTACTCTTGGTGCGTCTATCACTTCATCTGTTAATTCATGCTCATCACTTTCATCATCAACTGCTTCAACATGCTCTGGATATTGATTGGCATCAAGGTTTGGGAGTTCATCACCAATTTCTACTTTTGGCGCATCTATCACTTCATCTGTTAATTCATGCTCATCACTTTCATCATCAACTGCTTCAACATGCTCTGGATATTGATTGGCATCAAGGTTTGGGAGTTCATCACCAATTTCTACTTTTGGCGCATCTATCACTTCATCTGTTAATTCATGCTCATCACTTTCATCATCAACTGCTGCAACATGCTCCGGATATTGATTGGCATCAAGGTTTGGGAGTTCATCACCAATTTTAACTTTTGGCGCATCTATCACTTCATCTGTTAATTCATGCTCATCACTTTCATCATCAATTGACTCAACATGCTCCGGATATTGATTGGCATCAAGGTTGGGGAGTTCATCACCAATCTCAACCTTAGGTGTATTTATTTCTTCACTTGCTAAATTGCACTCAAGATCATCACCTTCTGATGGAGGATATTCAACAATTGAGTCTGTTTCATCATCACACTGCTCCTGCATGACAGCAGACAGATTGGCCAAAGCTTCTGAATGGGAGGTGGATTCGCTCTGATATTCATATTCGGCTGGAATTAACTTTACCACATCAATTTTTTGTTCAGAAATATCTTCAACAATTACTTCCTCAGTAGCAAAAGTTTGGTGATCATCATCTAATTGAGTTCCATCTTCATCTGAAACTACAGAACTCTGCAGACACTCTGCAAACTCAGAAATGAGTGCTTCCTTGTCTAGTGAAGTTTTTTCAACAACTGAAGTCTTCTCAATAACAATGACATCATGAGTTGTCATTAATCCATCATCACTGACATCACCACAAACATCAATTCCCTGCAAATGTTCTTGGTCACTATCTTCAATTCTATCTTCTTCATGGACATGATCTGGATGCTGTTCAGTATCAAGATTTGGCAAATCATCTTCAACCCGAGAGACAGCTTCAATGGAATCCTCTAATGCTAATTCTTCATCTGATTCTTTTTCTTCCATTACTTGCACATCAATCTCTTTTTCAACGTCAATAAACTCTTCTTTATCAACCACTACATTCTCACCTTTTTGTATATCACCAATCTCATCTTTGACTACTTCCACTGGTACCATACAAATTTCTGTTTCAAATTCTGTTGTTTGTGTTTTTTCTACATCAGTAATCTCTTTCTCAATCTCATCCATTTTAACAGATTTTAGATGTTCATTCTCTGATACAATATTTTCATCTTCAAGAGTAGAATCAAGTTCCCTTTGAACTTCACCAGTTTCAGAATAAGTTTCATTCCCTGATTCAAAATTATCAGCCACAGCACTTTTGACAACATCTGTATCAAATTGAGGAAATTGCTCTGTCTCAGGTGTAACAAGCTCTCCAGCATCAATATTTTTGACATCAACACCTTCAACTTCACCAACTTCAGAATAAATACCCTTTTCTGATTCAACTCTATCATCTTCAGCAGTTACAACCATATTGTCTACTGTTTCAACAATTGGATCAGATTGAGTTGTTTGTTCCATTTCAGATTTGACCAGCTCCTCTTCACCAGCATCAATCTTTTCGACATTAACTACATAATCAGGTTGATAATGTTCATCCTCTAAAACACTCTTCTCTCCTAGAGCTGAATCAACTTCCTGTTCAACTTCACCAGCTTCAGGATAATAAACTTTCTCACACTCAAAACTATCATCCTCATTCGCAAAAACACTGTCTACTGTTACAACCATTGTATCAGATTCTGTCATCTGTTCTGTTTCAGATCTAACAAGGTCTTCCTCTCCAGTTTCAAACTTTTTGACAAAATCAACATCCTCAGACTGTACATGTTCCTCCTCTAAAACACTTTTCTCTTCCAGAGCAGATTCAACTTCCTTTTCACCTTTACAAACCTCAGGAAAATCACCCTTCTGTGGTTTAACACTATCATCCTCAATAGTATCAACAACATTATCTTCTGTTAGAACAACTGTATCAGATTCAGTAATCTGTCCAGTCTCAGATCTAACAAAGTCTTCCTCTCCAGTATCCGTCATTTTGACATCTTCAACATTCTCAGATTGTACATGTTCCTCCTCTAAAACTACACTTTTCTCTTCAAGATCAAAATCAACTTCATGAGCTTCGAGATAATCACCCTTCTCTGATTTAACACTATCATCCTCAACAGTATCAACACCTTGGTCGACTACTGCAACTACTGCATCAGATTTAGTAATTTCATGGCCCTCAGTTTCAACAATCCTTTCTCCTCCAATTGTAGCTTCAATCTCTTTAAAATCACCAACATTCTCAGATTTTAGATAACTCTCATAGTCTAAAACTACTCTTTCCTTTTCAAGAGTAGAATCAACTTTACTTTCAACCTCACTAGCATCAGAATTATGAGTTTCAGATTCAGCAAATTCATCCCCAACATTAGTAGAATCAAAATCTTCTCCACACATGACAACATCGTTTGATTCAGGATATTGCTCTTCTGACATAACACACTCTTCCCCAACAACCACAGTATCAGCTTCAAGTGTACGATTAACATCAGATAGTCTGTTCTCAGACAATACAACATTGTCTTCTTCAGTTGCTGCTTCATCAATCACTCTTTCAGATGTTAGAACTTCTACCTCATGAGATTCAGGGTAATGATCCTTCTCAGATTCAGCATTTAAAACCTCCCTTTCATCAGTTACACTGTCAAGCTCTGAAGAACATTTTTCTTTCGATTCAACATTTTCCTTTGCAATCCTTGTCTCATTATCACAAATCTCAATAGACTCAGGATAATACTCCTCTGATCTAACACTCTCTTCTTCAGCAGCATCAGTTATGACCCTATCTTCAACTGTTTCATCATATTTCAGATTTTGCTCAATTTCATATTCATCATGTTTTTCTTCGAGAGAAATAGCATGGGTTTCCTTTTCTACGGAGACATCTTCAACTTCTTCAGATTCTGGATAATATTCCTTTTCTAAAACAGCACTCTTTTCCATTGATATATCATCAGCGATGTGTGGTTTAGGGATTTTTTCAGATTCCGAAAGTTTGTCTTTAACAGCAAAAGATTGTACTTCTTTTTCAACAGAGACATTATCAATCTCTTCAGATTCTGGATATTGTTCCTCAAAAACAACACTTTCCTTGAAAGTTGTTGGGTGAAAATCACTTTTAGCTTGTATAGTATCAACTTGGCCTGTTTCAGGCATTGTCTTTGATTCATCAATCCCTTCTCCAACATCTGAAACCTCTTTTTCAAACACTGCATCAATTACTGTATATTTTCTTTTCTCTGAAACCACTATCTCTTTATCAAAAACATCCTGTTCATTTGTTACATCCTCAACCTCACAGGATTCAGGGTATTGTTCACTCTCAGGTTCTTTAAGACATTCTTCAGTTGCTGTAGCATCAACCACTTCTTCACCTGACACACCACAGACTTGATAAGATTCTAAATATTGGCCACTCTCAGATTCAAGGCCTTCTTCAGTCACACCATCAATCAAATCATCAACTTCTGTTTCATGCACAATATTAGAAGTTTCAAATTCAACACATTCTTCATCACTATCTGTAACATGAATCTCTCTTTCAAATGTTGCATCATCAACCTCAACTGATTCTGGGCAATGATCTTTGACTGAAACAACACTTTCTTCCTCAGATGGACCATCAATGTCACGTTTATCTGTTATATTAACATCGGTATATTGAACATTCTCAGCTTTATGAACACCTTCATTCTCAAACCCAACAATTTCATCAACCTCTCTTTCATCCCTAACATCACCAACCTTGTTTGATTCAGTATATTGTTGTTCTCCTAATTCCTGCAGTTGGCAAACTTCATCAACATCATGCTCAATAACCTCATTCAATGTCTCTTCCGATTCTAGGCATTGGAAATTTTCAGTAACTACAAGACCCTCCAGTACAGTAATATGTTCCTGTGCAGAGAGCTGATCACTCTGCAGTTCATTCCTTAAAACTCCGCTTGATGTAACATTAATTTCAACAGATTCTGGATATTGTTCATCTTCAAGTTTGGGCAATTCATCTTTAGATTGTGAGATAGCTGTAACAAATTCTTCAGTGACATTACCACTTATTGTTGGAGATAGTTTTTCTTCAGCATGTAGTTCTTCAATTTGTGTTTCTTCCTCATCTATCACATGTCCAACTTCTAAAGACTCAGGACATTGATTTTCATGCAGTTCAGAAAATGTATCCGCTTGCGAAACGATATTGTCAACAATATTAATTTTATCACTTTCTGATTCTTGATAGATGTTTTCTGCTTCAACAATTATAGAATCTCTGACATCAGTTTCAACCACACCACCATCCACTCTTACCTCTTGTTGTATTACACTTTCACTTTTTACTACTTTAACATCACCTCCAACATTCTCACTAGTATCTTTGCCACTCACAGAAACATGTTTAATACTATCTCTGGTCTCTCTGAAGGATGGTTTATTTGCTCTTTGGTGTTCAGGAGATGCACTTGCAAGTCCAACTTCTATGTTTCTAATAAGATCCTTTACAGATCTCTTTCTTTCCTCTGGGACCACATTGGAACTGACAACACTTTCTTTGGTCTGCATCGTTAAAGAATTTTCAGAATTTTCAATTGTTTTAGTAGAAATTCGCTCATCAGATTTGTGTTTAACAACTGAAACAGCCTGAAGATCCGACTTCACAATAGTAGTTTCTGAATGTTCTATATTTTCAGTTGAAATTCGCTTGTCAGTAAAAATATTTATTTCTTTCGAAGCCTGAATATCATCCTGATTATTCTGCTCTGGCTCAAACTCGTTATGAGGAATATCCTCCTTTTCGATAGTCACACCATCATCAGTTCCAACACTGTGGTCTTGGATTTCACCATCCTTTGGAGAAGTTGAACTTGCAATGTCCATCTCCATAGTATGACAATCAGGTGTAACTGCATACACACTATTTTGGGAAATCTTTACTTCAGGATAATGCTTTTCATCAATATAGGCTTCATCATCTCTCACACTTTCTCTTTCATTCAATGCTTCTTTCTCACCATCTCTTTTAGTGTATTCATCAACTTGCTTATCTTCAACCACCTCATGAACTGTTTTATCACTTTCCTCATCCTCTGGGCTAGAAAGAGCCATAGGACGAGCACGGAAAGCAGAGTTCACATTTTCATCAACTGAACCCTGCTTTGCAATAATAACATCTTCCTCAACTATGCTCTGTGTTCTTAGATCATGTAATGGACTTTTCTTTACAGATTGTTTACTCTGAACCACATCAGATGCAACATGGTCGTCTATTGAAATGTTAGATTGGTTTGCAGGGGCAGCAAAGGTAACATCTGGAAATTCCGGAGAAAGCAGTTCAGATGCAACTGAAACTAACTTTTCATAGTCATCTATTTGGTCTTTCATAGAAACAGACTCTTTGGTTTCTTCTACAGTTTTTAAATCTGTTCTGCTACTTAAATCCTCATCTAAGGAGCTTTCTTCAGGTTGGCTAGAAGAACTGGTACTAAGACTGGGGAATGTATCAAGTGCTTTGTGATCAGAAACAGATTCATATTGTTCTGCCATAGCCATTTTGTTTTTATCAACACCAGTCTCTTTTGATTCTGGTTCTATCATTTCTTCGGGACTTGAAAGAGATATTGATTCTTTTTCTGGATAGACATGTTCAGCATATTCTGCTCTTTCTGGTTCAGAGACTCTTGCACTTGTAGCCTCCTCCTCTGGGCTAGACAATGGAGTGGGACGTGCATAAAACGGTGCACTGATACTTTCATCAACTGATTGCTGTTTAACAGTTATGGTTTCCTCAATTTCTTTAGTTCTCTCAAGAAAACTTTTTTGCAGTGAAGGACTATGATCAGTTGGGGAGTCTTTCTTGACCTGTTTTACCAAAGACTCATTTTCGTGAGATTGGGTGTTTTTTGGTTCTTCTGTATTTTCTTCAGACTCAAATTGAGGAATATCTTCAACATCTTCCAGTGTGGACTGTTCTTCGACATCTCCCACAGTGGACTCCGAGTGCACATCTGGAGATTGTACTTCTGAACTAACTACAGACAATGTTTTTTCTGAACAACTAACAGTAGTATCTTCAGAATAATCAACAGACCATGCACTTTCACTGTATTCAGATTGTAAATGTTGTGCCTCTCTAGTTACACCATCATTCTCAATCTCTATTTCAACTCGTTTCTCACCAGTTTTATCTGTCTCATAGCTCTCTTTGGCCTCTTTCTCAAACTTTTCTGACACATCTTGACAAATATCATCAGAACTGTAAGATGATGTTGTGAATGAATGTGAATAATCATGTCTTAGATCTTCACTTGTCAAATGATCTGTTGGTTCTACAGGAGACTTCTCCTTGAAATATTCCTTTTCAACAGGAGATCGGTATTCCTGTGCGGCTTTTTCTTCCCCGGGAGATGGCAAGTCTAGGGCTAAATTACGGTCCTCTTTTATTGGGACAGTGGAGTCTGAATCCTTTTTGCTGGGGAAGTCCTCTACTTTTTCTGATCTAACCATCCGTGACTTAGAGGATTCCTGCACTTTCTGTCCATAAAAGCAGCATCAAAGAAAAAATTATATGTTAAGCACTCAAACCAATAGAATACTGGACATATTATTATTAAAGAAATCACATCATTATTATGGTGTCAATATATACTTTCTGTTTGTCAGAATGAAATCCACAAATTGAAACACAATAAATCAAGTAAGAATTATCAATTGTTAAAATTTAGACAAATTCAACTGTTTAAATATTTAAATACCTCAACTGCACAATTCAATGAAACATATTTCCAGTTCAACATATCTGTGTATATGAATTCTTACCTCAGCGATGACAACTTCTGGAGTTTTTTGTTGTTCCTGTTTTTGAGATTCTAATATCTCCTCCTAAAAAATGAAATTTAATTTTAAAATAAAGTGTAAATTTTGCATATATATTTCAGACATTCACTGCATTCATATTTAATCAGGTCAGCTGCAAAATGATTTGGGGACTAACCAAATTTGTTAAGTTCCATGTTGAATTCAATGTGAGAAGCTGATGAAAATGGAAGAAATAAAATTGGCCAATAAGGTGAGGTGATGTGTTTTGTATGCAAAGTGTGATGTTGTATTGTAGGATTTCAGTGAAGAGTTGGTCCCTTTTTTATGAAGGGCTTCTTTTATTTTTAGTGTGTTGTGTTAGCAGAAACAATGATTTTAAAATTTAATGGGTGCATTTGGACTTGCACTTTTCGTTATTTAAATGCTTTAAGCAAACATATTTTTTTCTATGTTTATTACTCCTTTTCAAAGTTTGAATTTTTTAAAGCTCATATGGCTAATACGTAATTGCAATAGATTAACCTTTTATAGTAATTTGTCAATATCAATCAATTTTAAAAGCACATTTCATACCTCCATGTTTAGATTACAGTCAAACTTGCATAGGCCATACTCAAAGTACCATTGACAAAAACCAATTTATAAAAAATCAACAGAAAAATAAATTTGACTTAGAAGCCATGTCAGAGTTATCCTGCTGCAGTTACTATAGTAATTCAGTTACAGCAACATTACATGTAGTTCAATAACTTACAACGGATAACTGAAAACAACATGTTGAGATGTGAGCTTGTGTGCCAAAACTAAAATACAATAGCAATGGATTCAATAGACTTAATAGCAATAGATTACTGCAGTTACTGCAGTAGAATCATTTTTACATGGCTCCTTCAGCAAATTTGACTTTATTTTAGTTTCAACAGTTTAGCTTACCTCTTGGGCCTCCTCAACAGTTTCAAACTCAGGTTCAAAGATCATTTCCTGTCTTTCTTCCTCATGTTTCTCCCAGATTTCTTCCTTAATTTCCTAAAAGACAAACAGGTTAAAAACTTGGTACAGTTTTTACATTTTCAAAGACACAATTATGCTGTTTAGAGAGACCGGTCTTCAGAAACTCCTAATAAAATTATTTTCTGTAAAAAGTAGTGTTGTAGCTTGAAGGTTGACATAAATGCTTTCCAACCCCAATCCTTAGTTCAAACCTGTTTTCTTTCTCACAACCTAACATACTGCACCACTCACTAAGACTCATAATGAGACTTGGTTCAGAAAGCATGACATAGTTCACATCTTGTAAGTAGCAAGATGTGATGACAAACCTACTGAGGAAAAGAACTAGGGGTTGGCACAGAACTAAAAATTCCTGCCGAGACAGTTCACTGATGATGTCACCAATGAACATCACATGACAAAGCCTTCTGGAGATGAAAGCTTGTGAGAAGTATTTTTCTAGTGTTTTTAAAGTTATAATTTCTTTGTCTATAAAATAGTAGGTACTAAAATTGAAAAACAAGTTGCAACTGATCTTACCTCATATATTTCTGCTGGTGTCATTTCATCAAGTTCATCTGGATGATCCTTCAAAGACAAATGAAAAATATCTTTAATACAATATAATATTACTATACAAACTACACAAACTTACCAGTTAACATCATTACATAATGATAATGCAAAACCAATTAGTTAGATGATGAAAATTAGAATAAAAACAACCGACTAAACTTACATGAACGTAGGGGTCAGCCAATGCTTCTTGCATATCACGATCAGTGTATAGGTCATTCTGAAATAAAAATTAAGTTTAAATAATAATACAAAGTGGTTTAAAAAATGTGTTTCATCATCATTCAATGATGGGCAATAAATACAGTTAAATTACTAAAGTATGAAGCAAAAAACAAAAAGGATTTATTAAAAGACTGGGGATGTTTGACACCTTTAAACCTTTGAAGTTTCATCCCACATCCTATACGTACTAAATTGACTATGACAGGATGCATGTTCCATGTGCTGTATAGAAATTAGAAGTTGATTTTTATTTTAATCAATACTATATGCTCTTTTATTATCAATTTTTTGTGATGTATTAATACGGTAGTAGAAATTAATGATAATTTTGTAAGCATGTTATGGTTAATATTATTATGTAATACAAGTCCACCTTTTTTGAATAAATAAATTTTGATTAAAATTTTAAACACCACTTTTGACTGTCATTTCAATACTAAGAGAAAATGCAAAATGGCCAAAGTCAAGGTCAGGGGCGGTTTCAGACTTTTGGAAAAGGGGGCCGGAAAGGGAGCCGATAGTGAGTGAGGGGGTCCGGGGGCATGCTCCCCGGAAAATTTTGGTCTTTAGATGTCCGGAAATGGCCTCAGGGGCGTGTTAAGAGATCAATTCTTGTTGAAAATTTTCGTTTTATAGAAAATGTTAATGATATTGATATATTTTACCTTCCGAAAGGGGGGGGGGGCAGACCCTTAAATCCGCCCTTGAGGGTGGCCTCTTATAACATCAAACGTTACCACTACAACGCACATGTTCAATTCTCATAATGAAAAAAGCCTATTACTATTTGGAACTACATGCGTGTATCATTTGCGAACAATGTACATGGTAACTGTCACTTCTCATATCATAATCATAAAACATTGGCTAATTTGACCTCCCACTATTGAAGTTCTTAATGCCATTGGGTTTTTTTTATTAATTATTTAAAATAATCCTTTTTTATGTATTAGAACAGAAAAAAGAAGTAATTCAATAAAATGTGAAGGACATTTTAAAATGAATATAAACCATTTAAAAATATGTGTCATGTGGTTTATAAATATTCTGTGTTCTCAAAAACTACAATTTACATAACATTAATCCATTGCTTTAAATTCCTGTTAAATTAATGACATTGTAATGCTCAATTGTAACATATAAATTACCAATTACATTACCAAAACCAAATATTGTATCTTTATACAAGCCATGACCTGTGTAGCATAACAATGAACATTTGTGAATAAAACTAAACAGTGGCAGTGTACTTATGTAAGTGTACCTGTGTTTCTAACGCATGCTGTGCCTCTGTGACATCCGTGTGCTGCTTCAGTTCCGTGTCCTCCTAGAATATAAATAGATGAAGAATACTCCTTTTGGTAGAGAAAACAGGACTATTGTAACAGTAAACTAAAGCAATGAATGCTCTATATTATGTACTGTTCTATAATTGCAATATGGTACAAAAATATTTTAACTTATTACTATTTTGAATATTATTAATTTAACAATATGCATAAATACAAAAATTGAACTTCGCAACTAGGTTAATGTAACTTCACAATTTATAGAAGATATACTTCCTACAAAGTAGTCTTACAGTGATAATATAAGAAGCTGGAATGTCAACTAAACTATGCCTCTTAAATTTGCATTAATTTGATTTCTCACAGAGCTGTGTTTAATTGATGAAAATATTGAGATTAATCAATATGAAATTCTATTAAAATTACATTGGATTTTGAACAAAATGTTGAATTATCAATAATTAATTCTGAAGTTCTTCACTTATAAAGTGAGCAAGATTGTTTGCTCTCTTGGCTCTCACGAATGTGCCTCCAAGAGAGCAATCTGATCTCCATAAAATAATCAGGAGAGCTATTTTTAGCTCCGAGAAAAAACGCAACTATACATTAAAAGTTATAGAATCAGTAATTTTCAGTACAGCAGAACCTTGATTTTGCATACTGTAAGGAACCAGAAGGGAGATGCAAATCTCAATTTGAATTTGACTTTTTATATTTTGTTCCTTATTTATTGCTTCATTAAATTATTACCACTATTGTTTGCAAGATTTGCAATATATTACATCTATATGCTGGTTAATTTGAACACATATTTTACATCACATCCTGTTAATGTCAATGTCCAAAGCTCATATTACAATTTTAGTTTATTTTAGGTATACAGTATGTAAAATTGAGGGTTGATAAAATAAAGGTATGAAAAATCAAGTTTCCACTGTATTCTATTAATTGATTTTATTAAAGATCTAATTTCTCTCAATATGTATGTTCAGTTACTTTAGTGGCAGGTGGTGTCTTTTCAGCCAAAGGGCACACATTCATCTGTCCACAACATGAGCTGTATTAAACCAGAACACCGGAGTAATCACTCTTCTCGAAAGATGTACCGAGTCATTTTAAGTTTACACAAGTAGGGTGCACTGTGCCTACACTTTATAGTCCTTTTCCAAAAGTTTTTATTATCTCTTATTATACTACTATGTAATTATTAGTATTTTTTAAATTTTGTATTTTGAAACAATTAGGTGTTTAAATACAGCTTTTTTTGGGAATGTTCTGAATAGTAATTACCTTTGAGAGGGCAACAGCACGATTTAAGTCCACCTCGATCTTCTCATCCTGTTTTGAGTGTTAGTAAATGGAAGAAAGAAAGAATGGATAGGCAGAAGAAAGAGAGAGATGATGACTGTTTATTAAGTGTTTACAGACCCAAAGAAACAAAAAGAAAACTTGAAGGATGTACAACAAAAAAGCCTAAATAAAACCCAATTAACCATTCTTAAAGCTTTACAATTGAAGATAGTATATCTAATATTGACATATTGATTACATTAGGCAAACATGGAATACTTTTAAATAAAGGTTAAATAATAGAAAGATACAAAAGAAAATAAGGCAAAGAAATTAAATTGAAAAGCACATCAATTACAAAATGGAAAAAAAAAATCATTAAAAAATAAGTTAAATAAGTGGTAATAAATAATATAAACACTTCTAATTTTATAGGGTATTTGGGTTACATTTAGCAAAACATTTATGAAACTTGGTAAAATTTGAAAATGTAAATAAATTAAAATGAATGAAATCAAACTATTAAACAAGTGATATCATTTAGAAAAAACTTTCATTTAAACATTAATTGTATCTAGTTTACAGAGTCCTCTTTATTAACATAACTATACCAGGTGAAAAACAGAAGTTACAGAAATATCTGTAAATAATTTTGTTTCACCTATTGTGAAATTTACTTAGTATAATTAGAAATAGAAATATAGAGAATTAATAAAAAATATATATAAACTTGTGTTGAACATGCGAGCCCACATTGATTTAAAATAACTACATTTAGAGAAAATAATTTAAAAAAAGAAAAAATGGTAGTTTGTAACATGTGGGTGCGATTGAAGCTGCTAATGCAGGGAAAAGCATATTAATATTATACAATATTGTGTCATATGAATAATATTATACAAAGGAATACAACATTATTCTACTTAAATATTCTGTTTGTACTTGCAATGTTTTGAAACAAACAGTTTGAAACATAAACTTAATTGAAGTTTACACTTTTAAAAAATGTTACATGTATCCAAAGTGTAAAACTGAGTTCAATATAAGTAACAACATAATGATTAAAGAATCAAGGAATATATAATTACCATAAATGTGGAATTTATTGGGGAATTTATTACTAAAAATTCTGTGGTTTATATTTTTTAATTGATTGTTACACATTAAAGCAAAACCATGCAGTACCAAGTTACACACATATTTCTAGTAATGATCATCTAAGGTGTTATACACAAAGAACTCATAAACAAAAAGAATGATAGCAAATAATACAAATCATGAATAAAAAAATAAAATTAAAAAGGTAGAAAATATTTGGAAAAGTGGTATTTTTGAAGGGAAAGAAATTTAATTTTGTCTATTCTACAGAAAGCTAAGAGTGTTTAGGCAGACGATCGTCTTGTGATTGGTAATGTGGATTTGAAAAATGTTAAGCAGAAAGAAAATTTAAAACTTTAAAATGTTAAGCAATACAAATTTTAGAATTTCTTAAACGAGGTTACTGCAGGAGTTCACGTCTATCTTAACCAGAAAGAATAATTTCATATTTAATGCAGTGTTTATATTACTACAAGGATGTAAATTATTGTTTTAATTTCAAGAAAGTTAAAATGTATAGAAGGTAAGCTAAACAATAAATATATAGAAATATTAGTTTACAGAAAGAATAAGAAGAAATTGATATGCAGTTGACACAGAAATACAAAATTAGAAAAGAAAAATCACAAACCAACTTGTTTAAAGAGAGATGAAGAAAAGATGAAATCAAAACTATTGATATTGGCTAAACTCTAGCTGTGTGTGAGAGCACAAAAATGTAAGAAAATTGTTAATAAATAATTAGTGAAAAAACAAAAACATTATTTTTTAATCATGAAATGATCATAAATGAAAAAAAAATTGGAAGGGAAAAGGCATGATTCATTTTTAAATGTATAATGAATGTGATATAGTTTTGTAGGTTGTAGGGGAAGGGGGAGGTTATTGTAGATAATTTATCTTGCTGGTTAATGTTTGTTTTATTTCGGCAGTATATTCATCTTCCATCACATCGCACAATAAACTCACCACACCTGTCGTAATCTATCAAAATCAAACATAACACAAACAACTTTACTAACATCTACACTGAACACCTTAGTCCATTCACACCACATGCTGAATAAAATATTTCATTGTTAATTATAAATCAAGGAGGATTTCTACTGGATGCAGTTATAGTTAAAACCCATCAAAGTTAACGCTTTCAAAACCGAACACCCTTCTGATGGTCCATTTTTTTTCCACTCATTTTTAAATGAGCTGAGTTTACCGGTTTATTTTGGTTACATGATTTTTATAATTAAAAAAAAAACTGGTTTTGCATAATATACTTTTATTTATGGTCGATTTTGTAAGAGTTGTCTATATAAGCAAAATGTACATTAACTAAAAATTAGAATTTCATAGGGTACATAAGTCCCCTATGTACACAATACATAGGGGACTTGTCATAGCAAAACCAGCAAGTTATCGCAAAATAAAAATGTGGAGTTAATACATGTATTAAAAATATTTTTGTCGTAAGCTTTAAAATGATGGGTCAATTATCAAAATTGGACATCTATAACTAAGCATATAACAAAATATACACACATTTATTTTGTATTTATTTATACTTCCTGTTATTTGCTTATTTCTCAATAACTTCTTGTTCGACATCTTGGTGATTTTGCCATACATTGCCCAATTATGGATTGGCTGACAAAATAGAGAAATTTATGGCATTTCAATAGGTATTTAATTTTATTCATTTATTTTCTACTACAGGAAACTGCAATGGATATTCACATGTAAAAACAAACTTTAAAAACAGTAGTTTGCAATTTGTTGCTAGAATTAACAAGAACTAATCAAATTACCCATCCAATAACCTTGACCTTTGACCCCGGTTACTTTTGACATGGTCTATAATTGCACATCTAGTAGAAATCATCATTTTAGGCTCATTAGCATGAAGGAATTGGTCATTAATTTGGCATCAATGGACAAAAATCACAAAACAAACACTACTTCACATTAACAGTTTCAAAAAACAAATTTAACTTTAGAATGAATTTCACATGATAGACCAAACATCATGCTGGACTTTAAGAACTAAAACACAATCAGAACTGAAGTCTTATTGTAGGTAAGAAAAAAGGGGGACTGATAATTTACCCCATTCAACATGTCCTCATGTCCGATATCATTTTCAATTGCAAATTTATCTGAAAAAGCAAAAAGAAATTATGTTTATTTAGTATAACATCTAGTATTTCAAATATATGAGGTATCATCACTAAGTGAGTCATTTTGTACAAAATAAGGAAAATTAAGTTATTGTTATATACTGAAAGTAGATATAATAAGCTTTAATCTGGTTTATGAATTAAGTTCACAGGTTGAGTATAAAAGCAGATAATAACAATTTTGAAGTATTCATGTATAAAAACATACTTTAGATATAATCAATTTTAAAGATAAATAACTTTTATTTATTTATTTATTTATTTATTTATTTATAGATAAACGGAATTGGGTCAATGCCCCTGAAAACGAAAGACGGCCATATATTGCGAAATTTAATAATTGTTAAACGTAACAGTAGAGAAAATC